>JAJPUD010004607.1:11659-65165 GCA_023553655.1 Myrmecobius fasciatus | reverse complement strand
GAAGGAAGGAAGGAAGGAAGGAAGGAAGGAAGGAAGGAAGGAAGGAAAGACATGAGTACTTTAAGTGCCTACTACATGCTAGGAATTGTGATCAGTGTTTTACAAATGTGATTTTATTTGATTCTTCTTACAAGATCCCTAAAATGTAGGTGTTATTATTCCCATTTTATGTTTGAGAAAAGTGAGACAGAATGAGGTTAAGTGATTCACTCAGAGTCACACAGCTAGTGTCTGAAGCTATATTTGAACATATAGAGCTTTCTTGGCTCTAGGCACAGCATTCTAACCACTATGCCGCGTGGCTACTTCTATTAACTATGGATTGTAGGCAAGTCATTGTCTCTTCTTCTTTGAAATAAGGAGGTCATACTAGATAATCTGTAAGTTTCCTTCTAGCTTAAAGGTCTATGGAATCATTGCAAGAAATACAAATGCCATTTATTTCATTCCTTAACCTGGTCACCTGCAAAACTGCTACATATCTCTGATACTAGAAGAATATTCACTCTGTAATATTTGATTTACACATACTGATTGGCCTAGAAAAGAATCAGAATATTAGAACTGAATGGGACCTTGCAGAATTCATTTTCAAGAATCCTTCCCTTCCCTCCACTCAGTAGAGAGATAGTAAACTATGGGTATGGAATGAGTCATATGCTACAAGATATGATAAATGTGTTGGTTTTCTTTTGTTACAAGATTTAAATAAATCATCTAGATCCAAATCCCTCATTTTGCTAATGAAGAAATTGATTCCTGAGAGGTTAAGTAACTTTCCCAGTAACTTATCGGCTTGAGAAAAGGTTTCATCATTTCCAGTCTTATTTCCTTTCCATTCCACCATGTGTCATTTGTATAAAACCATTCATTTTATGTATGAGAAGTTCAGAGAAGGGGAGGAACTTCTCAAGGTCATACCCTTAGTTGATAGCACAATTGGTTCTTGTTCAGAGAGAAAGGTGAGCTTCACCAGTGGCAGGATGCAGGTGGGGAAAATTATAAAATAAAGGAATCAGAGGACTGGCTGGTATTGTAGTCTCCTTAATATTCCTGGTACAGTCTAATGATCAGGTATTCAGACTAGACTAGACACATCCTTTATTTGTAAGCCATAAATTAAAGTTGGTATGTGTACTTTTGATCTTCTCAGGGGGTGGCTGAAAGACCCCATTTCCAAAGGTGATTCTTTTCTTGATGAAGCTCCAGGCACATTGTAGGTTATTCTTTATGCACTGTCTACCTGACAGCAGCAAAGCCAGACCCTCAGCAAGCAGTACCATGGACAGAGAACCCACTGTGCTCAGAAGTCCTGCTAATCATTCTGTGGCTGGGCAGAATGTATTTTTTAAGTGTCCAGCTCAGTTTTAGGCTTTGTGAGAGACATACAGTTTCTGCCCTGGAGGAGCCTACCATCTCAGAGAAGAAATAGGATCTGGACATATGGAAAGGTAAAGATAAGTTCCTGTCAGCAGTGGAAGAAATGGCAGGATAACCTCTGACGTTCATATAGCACTCCAAGACTTGCAAAATGATTCACATCCATTATCTCATTGGATCTTCACAACATACATGTGAGACTGTAGTACAGGCATTATAATGTCTATTTAATAGACATGGAATTTGAAGCTAAAAGAGTTAGTGATAATAATGAGGTAGCCTTTCTCTTCTCCTTGGCCAACCCCTCTACATGTTCCTTTATCTCACACCCCTCTCCTATTTTCTCCAGCAGATTACCAATACGAGCATTTCTTCTTTCTCTTTCATATTCAGTGTCTCCTACACTGCTTACAAACACACCCAAGCCTCCTTCATCCTAAAATATCTTCACTAGACTTTATTATCCATTCAAGCAATCTTTGTCTCTCTCTTTTTTTCAATCACAGTCCTGGAAAAAAGTTGTTTATATTATGATTCTATTTCTCAATTCCTCACTTCCCAACACCTTATAATCTGGCTTCTAACTTCAACATATAACTGAAATTGCTTTTTTCCAAAATTACAAGTGATCTCATAATTGCAAGATCCAATTATCTTTTCTCAATCTTCATTCCTCTCGAGCCCTGTTCGCCTCTTTGACAGTCCTCTCCTCCTGATTCTCCTTTCTGGGTTTCTATGACTATACTCTTTCATATTACTTTCTATCCCTTCCAAACAAGCCTTCAGTCTCTTTTTCTGGCTCATCATCCCTTTAAGTAACTGTAGGTGTTTCCCACAGCACTTTCCCCCCTAGTGTCTCTGTCTCTCTCTTTGTCTCTGTCTCTCTCTCTCTTCCTCTCTCTCTCATTTCTCCCTCTTTCTGTCTTACCTTCTCCCTCTTCCTCTCTCTCTCCCTCTCCCTCTCTCTCCCATGAGTTTAATGAACATCTCTCTGCAGATCCATATATCCAGCATTAGTCCTTCCCCTAAGGTTTAGTCCCATTTCATCAATTGCCTGTTGAACATTTTAAACTGGATACCCTGTAGACACCTCAAATTTAAATTATCCTAAGCATAACTCATTATCTCACTACCTGAAGATCCACCACCCCTCCTTTTAAATTTCCCTATTTCTGTTGAACACGTCATAATTCTCCCAGTCCCCCAGGCTTGTAGCCTCACAGTTATTCTTAGTACCTTACTTTTCCCCACCCCATATTGAACCATTCACCAAATCTTATCTTTTCCGTTTCTATAATATTTCTCATATCGAACCTCTTCTATTTCCAAATCTACCACCTTAGGTTATTCTTATTATCTCCTGCCTAGATTATTGGAGTGCTTCCTAGTTGGTCTTCCTCTCTTAAGCTTCTCCCCATTTTAGCTACCACAGATTTACTAAAAATAATTGTCCTTAGATGTAGATCTGACCGTGTAATTTCCCCAATTCATTAAGCTTCAGTGGCTCCCTATGGACTTTAGGATCAAATAATAACTCATGTTTGGTTTTAAAAATCTTTCACAGCATGATTCTAACCTATCTTTTTATCCTTATTGAATATCACTCTTCCTTCACATTCTGTGATCTTTTTCTTAGTTCCTCACATATAACATTCCATTTGCACCTCTGTGCCTTTTGCCCTATTACTGAAATGTATTCCTTCCCTACCTTGACATCTTCCTTCAAGATGCAGTTCAAGCACTACCTTCTACATGAAGTCCTCTCTGATCCTCTCAACTATTTGGTCTTCCTTCCCTAAATACTATTCATTTAAGTGCTATCTATCTATCTATCTATCTTTCTATATTCTGTTACATATTTATATATATATACTTGTGTTCCTTAAACACTTTGATAGCAGCAATAATTTCTTTTTCTGCATATATGTGCTTAGACATTTGCATAATGCCTGGTATGTAGTGACTATAAATATTTATTGATTGGTGTACTGATATTTCATATTTGTTTTGTTATATATCTTATTTTACCCCCAATAGAATTTGAGATCCTTGAGAACAGGAATTATTTTCAATCAATCAAATTTTTATTTAGTGCCCACCATATACTAGGCACTGTACTGGATCCTGGGTACATAAATACAAAGAATAACACAATACTATTCTTAAGAAACTTACATTCTAACAGAGGAGACAACATTTACATAAATAAGTTCACATGGAACATATACAGCCCATATTTACTATATTCTCTAAACCAAAAACATGGGATATAGAGTACAATTCCTAAATAATAAGTCATATTCTTGGGCTATTATGTTTTTTGTTTTTGTTTTGCTTTGTTTTGTTTTGGGCTGAGGCAATTGGGGTTAAATTATTTGCCCAGTGTCACACAGCCAGAAAGTGTTAAGTGACTGACATCAGATTTGAACTCAGATCCTCCTGACTTCAGGGCTGATATTCTACCCACTACACCAACTAGTAGGAGCTGTGCAGAATTTGAAGGATCTGGGTTGAAATTTTAACTGTGTTAATTTTTGTGGTTTTAGTTCATATCAGCTCTCTGGACCTCAACTTTCTCATCTGTAAAAGGAAGGGATTGAATTAGATGATCACTAAGGTTTTGTCTTCCCAGCTCCAAATCTACAATCCCATGGCCATTTTGGCCTTAGTATTATTAAGTGCTGGTTAAAGAAACTAAGTTGCCTATCCCATACTGTCCAGGGAGAGAGAAAGCAAAGCAGGGATCAGAGAGAGAAAAACTTGTTCTAAGGAAACAGCCCTCAAATCCAGCTTCAGCATTCAGTTCTACTGCAAAATGGCACTTTTAGGTTCAAAGACAAAAGGGTTTTCAAAGGCTTAGGCTCAAGGCTCATAAGCCTTAGACATCAAATAGTTCTTACCCAATGACATTTTGATGAATTAAGTGTAAATGAAGCTGATTCTGTTTCCTCTGGTGAGTCCCTGAGAGAAAGTTCCAGCGGGGAGGAGGGTGAGCCAGATAGAATGTGGCTGTCTACTACTGAAATCACAAGAGGACAGTCGAGAGAGTTTGGAGACTTTACTGAACCAAAAAATACACAATTGTTCCCCAGGGATATCGGAAACTAAACATTTAACTGTAAATGGGTCACAGAATCCTACTTAGCAATCTTGTTGTTTTTAAGTAGAATCTAGTGAGCGAATTTGGACCCTGACTTCCTGATAATACTTCATATTACCACTGTGTTATATAGTTTACAAAACCTCCCCTGAAGTTATTATGCATTTTAATTGTTGTTTTTGCTCAGTTGAATGTAAACTCCTCGAGGCCAGGAACTGTGTGTCCCTGTACATAATTTCTGGCATAATAACAGGCACTTTGTGAATTAAACTGAATTCCTGTTTATTTTATTTTCATGACAGTTTCATAAAGTAAGTGGTCTATTATGACTATTCCCATTTTAGAGGTGAGAAAACAGAGGCTTAGACATCAACAAGCTTTTATTAAGACATGTTTAGTAACATGCCAAGGATTGTGCATGTGGTAAAGCTAGCATCTGGGTCTTTTCATTCCAAATCAGTAATCTTTCCATACTTCACTCAGTAGTCTTATGTGTACATGCAGTCATTTATTCAATAAGCTTGTAAGCTCCTAGTAGATTCTAAGCACTACAGGAAACACTAATATTTATTTTAAACAATATGGTCTCTGACTTCAAATTGCTCACAGATATTCAGATAAGTATGATACTTAAGTAGGATATGATGGAAAGTAAAGATCCAAAGTGCTATAAGAGAGTATAAGGAGAAGATGATTTTCACCTGGGCCTTTTCAGCAAAGTTTTGTGGAGGAGACATCATTGAGGTAAATCTGGAACAAAGAATTCCAATTTCAATACAATTCAACTGTTACAGTCATTTCTCCTTGATTTCTTTGTCTTTGGTCTCTCCCATTTCCAGTTCATGATCCTTTCAACCACAAAACAGGTATCCTAATGTACAAGTTTGATCTCCTTATCCCCCAGTTCTAGAAACCTCAGTAGATCCCTATTGGTTCCAGTGTAAAATATAAGCTCAAATCTCAATTCAAGTCTAGTTAAGTTAACAATTATTTATTTAGTTCTTATTATGTGTTGTTCACTGTGCTAAGAACAGGAGATACAAAGGCAAAAACAAAAAACAAAAAAATCTCATCCCTAAAATTATTCTAATGGGGATGAATATATATAGAGAGAGTTTAATTAATTGTTTATTATATATAAACAATATATATTGTTTAACTAATAATAAATTGTTTAAGTATATATGAAATATATGTATAGTAGATGGAAAGGACTCTGAGAAGAAAAGGCATTAGCAGCTAGTGGGAGCAGGAACAGTCTCCTGGATCAATGGGATTTGTTTAATTCTTTAAGGAGGTCAAAGAACTGAGAGATAAAAGTGAGGTGGGTAGGGCATACCAGGCATAGGGGGACAGCCAATACAAAGTCACAGAGATAAGATAGTACGACATGTTCAAGGAATTTCCAGTACCCAAGTGTTGTTAGAATATATAGTTCATGAAGAAGAAAATGTAAGATGACTATAAAAGTATAAAGAGGCCATATTGTAAAAAGCTTTAAATGATAAACAAAAGATGTCCCTTTGATCATGGAGATAATTAGGAGCCATTGGTGTTCATTAAATGAGGGTGACATGATCAGATCTGTATTTTAGAAAAATCTGAAGGAATTCAGTACTTTTAACACTGATAGAGAAATTTGGAAGAGGGGGAGTTTGAGGGAAAATATGATAAGTTCTTTCTTTGACATGTTGAATTTGATGCCTATAAGACATCCAATTTTGCATGTCCAAAAACAATTGGATATGTGAAATTGAAACTAAGGATGTGAATTAGCATTGAATATATAGATCTGGTGATTATCTACCTGCACATAAGAATTAAACCCATGACAGCTGATGAGCTCACCAAATGAGACAATATAAAGGCAGAAAAGAAGAGCTCCTAGGACAAAGCTTAGAAGGACACCCACAGTTAGTGGGATGGAGTACCAGAAAATGCTGCTGAGAAAAGAACAACTGGACATATAGGAAGAGAAAAAGAAAAAACATTGTTCCAAAACCTAAGGCGCAATAAAAGAAGAAAGTAATCAACAGTATCAAATGCTGCAGAGAAGTCAGGAAGAATAAAAATTTAGAACAGGTCATTAGATTCAGTGAGGGCAATTTTAGTTGAATGATGGGTTTGGAAACTTTTTTGAAGAGCTTTTATAAGAGAGGAAGAAGAGAGAGAGGGAAAACATCAATTATGGATGACTATCTCAATGAGTTTAGTCATAAAGACAAAAAGAGATATATGATGATAGTTATAGCTTGGATAGTAAGATCAAGTAAGTTTTTTAAGAATGAAGAAAGACATAGATGTATTTATAGGTAACAGAGAAACAGTAGAAGGGGGTGGAATTAATGTGGAGAGGTTGATAGTAGAGGCATATCTACCAGAGAAGATGGAAAGGAATGATATCAAGAGTGCATCTAAAAGAATTGCTCCTCTGAGGCTGAATTGAAGAATAAGATTGTGAGGAAAGAGGTCTGAATTATGTGAGCTGAGAAGGAAAAGAGAGGGGAAAGCTCTTGGTGTCAATATTTTTGGTGAAGAATAAGGCAAAACTCTCAGGTGAATAAGTGATGGGAAGGGATGTCAAGGGAGACTTGAGAAAAGAAGTTTTGAAGTTTTGAAACTATGGCTGTGGGGAGAAAGGCATTGAATTTATTAAGGAGTAATAGAATGGTTGCCTTGCTGCATTTTGGGCTTAGTTAAGATTAGATAACATAAATTTGTAACAGACCTAGTCAGCATAATTTCAGGATTTTCTCTAGCTCTATTCAGCAGCAGGTAAATAGGAATGAAAGAAGCAAATAGTAGGAGTAATGCAGTTCTGTGATTTCACAAGGTATAGATGGATATAGGACAAGCGGGAAAGGAATTCAAAATAAAGAATGATATAGAGTAGAATTTACTCACCAAAGGGTCAAGAAAGAAAATGGAAGAGAATGTGTGGTCAATGAAAGGGTGATGGACTGAGAAAGAACTGAAGAGTGGAAGGAATGGAGGTCACAATGAGAATGAAAAACAGGCTTGGGGTTGTAAAATACACTGAGAAATGAAATGATGGAAGATTATTATCAGAAAAAAAGAATTTCAGAGTTCTTGGAAATGGAAGTGGAGCAATTCTGGCTGATGAAAAGATCAAGGGGATGAATATCTATGTGTGTAACTGAGATGGCATGGAGAAATAAATAGGTAATAAGACGATTCAGGAATTCACATCAATACGTATGTTGCAGTCACTTAATATACTGGTAAGAGATGGGTAAAGAAAGACTGATGGCTACTATTAAACACAAATGTGTATATATGTAAAACCATTCTATACATTCTTCCATTTATTAATTCTTTATCTGGATGCAAATAGCATCTTTCTTCATAGGTCCTTTGTAGTTAATTTTGGTATTTATAATAGTCAAAATGACTAAGTCACTCAAAATTGTTCTTAAAATAATATTGCTGTAATTGCATACAATGTTCTATTGCTTTTGCTCTTTACTCTTCATTATTTCATGCATTTCTATCCATTATTTTTCTAAAATCATCAAGTTTGTCATTTCATCACAGTAGTATTCCATCAAGGTCATATGCCACAAATTATTCAGCCATTCCCAATTGATGGACATCTCTGCAATTTCTACTTCTCTGTCCTCACAAGCAGAGCTGCTATGAATATTTCAGGATATATACATTATTTTCCTTTTTCCATAATCATCTTGGCTAAAAGATCTGGTAATGGTACTGCTGGGAAAAGGGTATATGTGGTTTAATCACTCAAGCTTAATTCCAGATTGTTCTCAAAATGGTTGGGTTAGTTCACAATAAGCAGTGAATCCATCAACAGTGAATTTGTGCCTCTTTTTTTCATATTTCCTCCAAAATTTGTCACTTTTCCCTTCAATCATTTTAGCCAATATAATAGATATAAAATGTTATCTCAAGCTTGTTTTAATTTTATTTTTCTTCAATCAATATTGATTTAGAATATTGGAGATAGAGGGAAAAAAGGAAAAAAGAAAATTACATGATGACATTATATATTTAAAAGGAATAGCAAGTTGCTCATTAAAGATTTGCAATTTAATGTGCAATCATCTTTTTTCTATTCTACTATGGAAATGCTTGTTTTATTTCTTAAGTTTAGAATAAAATAAATATTTTTTTAAAAAAACAGGAGGGAGAATCTGAACCGAGCATTGAATACATTGCAAAAGAAAGGAGAATGTTCTAGGTGGAAATGATGTTAGATGCAACCACTAGGATCTGAATAAGTGATAAATGTGGATAGCTTGAACTTCCAAGGAGAGGTGGCTGTCTGGAAGTGTCAGTGGAGAACAATCAGCATTTCAATTTCCTCACCATGACTAATGAGTTGGGAGCTATTGAAAAAAAAGTAGACTGTAGTAAGAAAAGCAGAATTATCAGGAAGGAAGCAGGTTTCAGTGGTGACAAGATGAAAGGAATAAAAAAGAAAGAAGTTTAAGATGAAAGAACATTTGTTCATGGTGGAGCAGGTATTCCAAAAGACACAGAAGAAGAACTGGACAGATCTGGAAAAGTGAAATCTTAAATAAAGAAGGTTGAGATGGCTAGGAAGGGGAGGAGCAACAAGTTAGAGATGGGGAGTGTAGCTTGTACATTAGCAGCTGACTGTTCAGAACCACTAAGGTAGGGCAAGTAAAAGGATATGAGAGTGTGTTAACTATTGAGTAGTGAGTACAGGAGTTGGAGAATGTAGGAGAAGGTTCTCTGAGAGATGATAGTAACAAGATGGTCTAGGGCTTTCCTTCTTTCCTTGAGTTTCAGCCTGATGCCAAGTGAAGGTGCATTTTCTGTGGTAGGATAACCTCAGAAGAGGCAGTAGTATGGGAACATGGGTCAGGAAGTAGAAGGTGCCTTGCTTGCTTTGGAGAAGGCACTGAATAGCAAGAGATGGAAGAAAAGATATCCTAGGACAGGATCATACTGAAGCAGGAGATGGCTAGTGAGAGATGGGTAGATAGCAGGAATCTATTACTTGGAAGAAGACAAAAGAAATCAGTGTCAGAGAAGCCAATGGATAAGAAGAATACAGAAAGAAGATATTGGTCAATAGTACCTAAAACTACAGAGGTTAAGGAGGTTGAAAAATGAGAAAAGACTATTGAGTCTAAGAGGTTATTGTTGACCTAGAACATGTTTAGTTGGTATTACAAGTCTATTTACAGGAGGAAGAAGTGTGAGTAGGTGGTGAAGAAGTGGAGGCAGCAATTATAGAATGCTATTTCTAGAACAGTGAAGGGAAGAGGGGATATAGGAGAATAGTTTGAAGGGATGTGATGGATAAAGGAAAGTATTTTCTTTTAAGAAAGACTGAAAATGAGAAAGTCACAGAAACAGAGGGGAGGGAGAAAAAGACAAAATAGAAAAGGGAAGGAAGGAAGGGAAGAGAAAGATAGCATATGAGTACTGATTCCCAAATCAGAACACACAAAATTTGAGAATCTGAAGGGACCTCAGTAGCCATACAGTTTAATCCATACAGAAAGGGGAGTCATAGTTGACCTGCGAAGTGGTAATCCATCCTTTGCTAGAAAACCTCCAAGAAGGGAAGACACTGAATCTACCAAGACAGTCCATTCCATTTCTGGACAGCTCTTATTGACAGGAAGGGTTTGGTTTTTTCCTAACATCAAGCTTAAATTTACCTTTTTGTAGCTTGATTTTACTCTCTGTGGTCAAATAGAATACATTTAATCTTTCTTCTACATGAGATCCATTCAGATATTTGAAGCTATCTGTCTTGTCTCCTCATCTTCCCCTCAAGTTTTCTGTTCTCCAAATAAGCCTGTTATAATGACCTGATCTCAAAGCCCTTCACTACTTTGCTGCCTTCTTCTGGACCTTCCAGCTTATCAGTGTACTTCTAAAGTTGAGGTTGCCCAGAACTGAACATCATGATTCATATCATCTGTAAGGCAGAGCATAGTTGGATGAATATCTCCCTATTCTTGAAGGTTTTGCCCTTCTTTGAAACCCAAGCTGGTATTAGTTTTTTTGGGTAGCCACATTACTGCTGACTCATATCGAACTTGAAAGCCACTAAAAATCCTAGATCATTTTAGAATAACTGCTGTCTAACCGTGCCTCTCTATGTTATACTTATAAGCTAAAAATTTGTTCCCAAATATAAGATATTACATTTATTCATACCTAATTTTAGTTTAGTAGATCCAGCCCAATTCTAGCCTGTCCAGATCTTTATAGATCCTGACTTTAGCTCCTTACCAATCTGATGAGCATACTATCTATTACTTTATCCACATCATTGATAAAAATATTACACAACACAGAGCCAAGCACAAATCCCTGAGGTACTCCATGGAGACCTCTGCCATATTGACATTGAATCATTAATTACTCCTTGATCCTGGCTACCCAGCCACTTCTAAATCATCTGATTGTATTATCATCTAATTTATATCTTCTCATCTTTTTATTAAGAATTATATGAGATACTCCTTTGCTTCCTTACAAAGGAAGGAAGGAAAGAAAGAAGGGATGGAGGGATAGAAGGAGGGTGGAAGGAAGGAAGGCTTTGCTAAAATCTAAGTAAAATATATTCCTGTTATTCTCCTCATCTATTAGCTTAGATTAATCCTATAAAAAAAGAAATAGTCCAATATGACCTGCTTTTGAAAAAACCATACTGGCTTTTTATAATGACTGCTCACTTTTCAGATGTTTGTCAACCATTTCTAATGACCCTTCCAGGATTTTCAAGAGCATCCATAAGAATTAGCTTTTTCAAAGATAGAGGCACTTTATCTCCTAACTGGAACAAAGGGGAAAAGAACAAATGAGGTCAGAGTGAGGTTTTGAGATATAGAATGGGAGATGAGAAAGGTCCTAACAGTTCTTATTATCTTTCCTTTATCCCCTCTAACCAAAGAATACATGCTAGACTCTACCTTGTTTTCTCCAGAAAGGCTATGTTTTTGCATATACATGTAATGAAAAGAAATGTACTTTACCTGCAATGGGAGAGGAGTGAAGAATTTAGTTTAAATATCAATAACTATCAAACAGGCTTAACTGGGAAGCACAGTACCAGGAGACTGCAGGAATCTGAGGGATTTTTTACACTTTTCTTAGCAGGCAGTGGATGAACTGTTTGACCTTGGAAAGGCATTTTAAGACCTAGGATGAGTTCTTCCAGTCATTCATTCTATGTAGCTTTTGCTATATAAATTTTAACTAGACTAGGAGAATGAGAAAATCCATCTTCTTTGCCTTGCCATTGTAGAGATCACAGACTGTTGTGATTGGAGATAAAAGGACTAAGACTGCAGCATGTAATACACTATTTGGTCCAGACTTCTACTTTCCCCTCCTCCCCTAACCTCCACTACTAATATCCTGACTCATTCTGAGTTCTCTAAAAGTTCTTTTCTCTAGCAGGATTCTTTTTTAACAAGCCTGATAAAAGCCAATAAAAGCATTTTCAAGACTGCAGCAGCTCTCCCTTTCTTCTAAGATGACTGTATTGGCTGCCTCCAGTATGGAAAAGTGGCTGTCCTCCATTTCGCTCCCCTGGCCCTCTAGTCCATTCCCCAGGCAGAGATGGGGGTAACAAACTCAGGAGACAGCAGGCAGGATTTCCTAATTTCCCAAACACAGTTCTGCGGTCAATGAGGCCCCCAAATAACTACCTAATTGTTATCACTAAGTGGAACAGAGATGGCTTTGAGAACTGAATTAGCAGGGATGGATGCCAGAGGCTTTCTGACTGCCCCCCTCTTCTGGCTTCCTTTCTTCAGCTTTGGAGAAGAACAAAACAGAAGGACTGCCAGTTCTCTCCTCATCCAGAATGTGAATTGCCAGTAAACATGGTACCTAGGTATTAGGAGGAAAAAGTAGATTTTGGGCTCCTCCCCCCTGCATCCTACATCCCTGAAAGGGCTTCAGGTATAGGGAAGAAAAGTTGATGCAGATCAGAGAGACTGGCAAGCAACAAATAGACATGTTTACAGCAGGATACAGTAAGATAGTAAAGAGCAGTAAGATGCACAAAATGGGTGACTCAATAGATCATAGATTCCTGGCTCAAGGACTGGACTTGGAAATCAAGGACTTTTTCAGATATTTATTTAGCTGCATAATCCTAGGCAAGGCACTCTTTGGTTCTCAGTTCCTTCATCCTTTAAAGGGCATAATAACAGCACTTAGCTCACAATACTGCTATAAGAATCAAATGAAATAATTTATGTAGAGTGTCCTGAAATCCTTAAAGCACTAAATAAATGTTAGTTATTACCTTTAACCCTACTTCTCTCCAGGTGCTGCTTCAATGTGGAATTATCTGTTAACCTATGCTTTTCAGTACAGGGATACTCAACTCGAAAAAAATAATTCTGGGCAGTAAGGGGACTGTGTCTCTGAGTTGTACTCCCAGACCCAGTCATCATTTTTTAGTTTTATTGATGTTTTGATTTTCCATGACATTTACAAATTGTTGTCATTCCTTGCCCTCACTCTTGTCTCAGAATAAAACAACTTTGTCAAGTGAACAATATGGTTATTTCATCTTCAAGTGCATGGAATACTTCACATCTGTTGTACTTCCTCTCCCACCTCTGGTGGAGATGGGCCTAGATGCAGTGGGAGACCTTGGCCCTTTTAAGCTAAGGTCTTCAACAGATCTCAGTTTGACTGAGGCTGCACCCATTCGGTGATTAAAGCTAGGTAGTAACTGAGGTGAAGAATTTCCCCTTTTACCTAGTCAAAAAAAATCTAAATAAATAAATCTGGGATGGGTTTCTGGCTAAAGCAGAAATGATTGCTATTTACATTCAATCTGAGTCAAACAAGGCCCCAAACAATGACCAAAGAGGGCGTGGCCTAGGATCAAAACCAGTCTGTGAGCCTGAGTAACTAGGAAAACAATGGTACTCTTGTCATTAATAGGAAAGTCGTTCAATTTGTAACTATTACCAAAGGGCTGTGAAACTGTCTATACCCTTTGATCTAGTGATAACCTCTGCTAGAACTATATCTCCAAGAGACCAAAAAAGGGAAAGGAGCCTACTTGTACAAAAATATTTATAGGTGCTTTTTTGATAGTGGCAAAAAATTGGAAATTGAGTGCATGCCCATCAATTGGGGAATGGCTGGATGAGTTGTGATATATCATTGTAATGGAATACTTCTGTGCTATAAGAAATGATGAGCAGGATGGTTTTGGAAAAACCTGGAAAATGTAAATAAACTGGTGCAAAGTGAAGTGAGCAGAACCAGGAGAATATTGTACACAATATCAGTAATATTATACTGTGAGTGAAAGCTATTATTAACACAATGATCCAATAATCCCAGACAGTTCCAAAGGATTCATAATGAAAAATGCTATCAGTCTCCAGAGAAAGAACTGATGGAGTCTAAATATAGTAAACATACTACTCCTCATTATATATATATATATGTATATATATATATATATATATATAAAATTCTCCTTTGGATCTTTGTCTTATTTCACAGCATGACTGATGTGGTAAACTGTTTTGTATGATTGAATATGTATAACCTATATCAAATTATTTACCACATCAAGGATAGATAAAGGAAAGGGACGGAGGAAATTTGGAACTCAAATTTTTATATGTAACTGTGGAAGAAATGAAATTTAAAAAAAAATAGACTGACTAGGGGCATGAAAGAAAAGCCAAGACCATTGGAGAGGTTGCAACCTAGGAAAATTGCTGAGTCTCTGATCTTCTATGGCTCGCAGAGGATTGAGAAGTGTTTAGTGTGTGAAATAAAGATTTATGAAGTGGAAAAAATAGGGAAGTTGTAAAGAAGGGAAGATTTGAGGGAGAAAATAATCATGAAAAAAATTCTCTGCTGAAGTCTTTAAACTAGCCACAAACAGCCAGCCAGTCTTCCTGGTATATGTAGCCTTAATGCTGTCCAACTAGCATCTAGGCTTGATTTTTCCACAGAGGCAGTTGCCATGTTGTCTCAGTAGCAGAAACCTTTCCTTTGGCTATTCTTGCTCAAGTCTCCAATCCAATTTTCAATTCCTTTATACTTACAAACTAGCACTCTGGACATTTCCATCAAGTTCTCATATTAGGGTTCTTCTGTGAATCCCACTAATATTCCATATTTAAAAGTTAGCTCTACATGCCTCCTCAGGAGAAGAATCACACCTAGTCATAATTCTCATTCTTTTAGCACAATGATTTACAGATCCCACCAACACTGTGAGATTGGTAGTGCATTGTAATCCCATTTAGAGATGAGGATTAAGCAGATAAACTGACAGATTTGCCTAGACACTTAAACTGTTTGCCTCAGTTTTCTCATCTGGAGAAGGAAATGGCAAACCACTCCAGTATCTTTATCAAAAAAATCCCAAATGGGGTCACAAAGAGTCAGATGTGATTAGAATGACCCAACAACAACAACAACCAGGAGGTAAATACAGATTTACCTTGAATAACAAGTCAAGTCACTTGCTAACCAGAGCCTAACAATACCTGTTGGTATTTGCTTTAAAATTCCCACATTGGGATCTTCTAACCTCCCTGGAAAGAACTGTGGAATAGTCAGCTGGGGCAAGGGAAAAAATAATGGAGAAAGAGAAGAGACTCAGGAAATAACCACAAAAGCAAAGCCCTTGATAACTGTAACTCACTTCAGCGAGGACGTGGAGGGATGGAGAGTTATGGGACAAAAACTATTTATTGTGTAATTGGTTAGGCATGCCACAGGACAGAAAGAGGCCATTAGCCAAAGGTATGCAGCATGTAGAAGATGCATTGATTGCTTAAAGTGGGAAATTCTTTGAATGGGCAGGGGCTTGCCCACTGGTTCATCAGATCATCTGCATTTTTACACTTTCTTGAGAAAAGTCCCCAAAATCTCCACCCACTAGCCTGCATATCAGATGTATATCTTGTCTGATGTGTTCCAGTTAAAAGAGTACGTGCTTTGTGATCAGAGTTATTGTTGTTCAATTATTCAGGCACGTTCAGTTTTTTGTGAGCTCATGAACCATGCTACACCAGGTTTTACTATCCTTCCCTACCTCCTGAAACCTTTCCAAACTCATGTTCATTGCTTCCATGACACTGCTTATCCATCTCACCCTGTCCCTTTTACCTTCAGTCTTCCCCAACATCAGGGTCTTTTCCAGTGAATCCTGTCTTCCTATTATGTGACCAAAATCTTTATATTTCATCTTCATTATTTGACCTTCCAATGTAGCTGGGTTCAATATGCCCTCTATCACTTCCTACTTTGTGACCTAATACAAATCACTTTACCTCTCCAGGACTCACTCATCTATAACATGAGAGAACTGGACTAGATGGGCCTCTGAGGTTATTTTCAATGCTAAATCAACGTTCTTATGATCTTTGGATGTAGTAAGTTATTAGAGACAGACACTCCATTCAAGTTTTGGCTTTATGTGACCAAAGGTTAGTTATTTCCCTTCTCTGGACCTTACTTTCCTTATCCATAAAATGAGAAGGTTAAATGGTCTCTAAAATCAAATATCAGAAATTAGTGGCCTGTGAGCACTGGACTCTCATAGTAGACAGGAATAGTGTCTAAACAAACTGCAAGATGCTAGGTCAAAGTACTTCTACAGCAAGTTATTCCAATCCCATTCAAGAGGTCAGATAAACTTGCCCTCAATCCCTGTCCAAACCTGGGAGTGAGGGAGGGGGGAAGCTTGTCTATATGTGTTTCTCAATATAGCTTAAAGAAACAGGTTATATCTAGCATGTATTAGATTACCTGTCATCTAGGGGTGGGGGGTGGGGGGAAGGAAAGGAAAAGCTTGGGGAAAAAAAAGTTTTTTTGCAAAGGTCAATGTTGAAAGGTCACTCATATGTTTTGTAAATAAAAAGCTTTATAAAAAAAAAGAAACAGGTTAAATTAGGATGTGCATCCTCTATTGGTGCATCCAATATGAGGACTTTACTCATAAAACAGGCTATGGGTTTTACTGAATACAAGGGGGAAGTAGGGACCCAAAAAATGCAAACTCTTTTCCCCCTTGGCTGCAGAGCCAGACAGTAACTGACCAAGGGATGAACTCAACATTTTGGGTGGCTTATTCTTGACCTCCCCATCATTATAAGCAGCCCATATATCCAGGAAGCTTGTTAATTCCTGCCCAATAAGCCAATGGCAAAGTCTCAAGGGAGTTAGAGATCATGTTCAGTTCAGAGCAGGCTCTAAGTTTTCAGATTGGAAATTCATCCAAACTCCTTGGGTCCAGGATGGGATTAGAAAAGTTGTCCGAAAATGTTTTTGCCATATAGTTTCAGTTTTCAGGGGCCCAGCCAGGAAAGGAAATGGATGAACTTGCAAATGAAGGAAGGAACCTACAAACATCTTTCAAGCACTTACTATGTGCCAGCCACTATGCTAAGCACTGTATTATTTCATTACATCCTTACAACAACCCTGGGCCTGGGAGGGCAATACTGTTATTATCTCTATTTTGTAATTGGGGAAACTGAGGCAGACAATGGTGAAATGGATTTCCAAGGAGTCACATAGCCAATAAGTATCTGAGGTAGGATTTGACATCAGGTCTTCCTGATTCTAGGACCAATTTCCTATCAACTATACCACCTCACTGGGAAATACATCAGCTGGAGAACCCAAAATCATGCCAAAAGAATGACTTGTCACTGAATAAAAGATAAGAGATTAGGGAATCATGTTTGTGTTTACATCTGTGTGTGCACATATGCATATATACACTTAGGGAAGGAGAAGGTGAGCTAGAAAGATCTTATTTTTGTGACCATGTCTAATGTTCCATTAGTGTTACTCTTTAGAAGAAAATGTTGATTATTTTCAAAAGAAAATAGCATCGACTAATAGTTAATCCAAGTAAACTACTAATCCTTTGGTACCTCAGAATGAAAGGCCTAACCCAAGGATTGGTAACCTTTCAAAAATTCCCTATCAAGATCTAGACATCTGTCCTTTGGGCACTAAATTGGGGATTTTTTTCAGGCCATCTCTTGTAGCTGATGGTATCTAAAGAGTAAAAGAATTTGAGGATTGACAGGAGTGGCCCACCCCACTGGTGCTCTAGGATATTGTATGTTAAGTCAGAAGACTTGGGATCTAATATCATCCTTCATTTATTTGGTGACCTTAATTTTTTTATTCTTGGTTTTGTTTTTTAATATATGTGTGTGTGTGTGTGTTATGTATGTATTATTTATACATATATATATTTCAATTTTGACATTCATTTTCTAAATTTTTTAAAATTCTAAATTGTTTCTCCTTCCTACCTCTCCTCCAGCAATTGAGAAGGCAAGCCCTATAAATCAATTATATTTGTGAAGTCAACAAAACCATAATTCTATATTAGCCATCTTATAAACACAGACACATACACACATGGAGAAAGTAAAATAAAAAGTGAAAAAAAGTGTGATCTGTACTCATAATTTATCAGTTCTCTCTGGAGAAGGATAGCATTTTTCATTGTCCTTTGGAATTATCTTGGATCATTGTCTTGATCAGAATAGCTTTCACAGTTCATCATCATTAAAATATTGCTGTTACTGTGAACAAGGATCTCCTAGTTCTGCTCACTTCACTTTGAATCAATTTTATACAGGTCTTCCTAGATTTTTCTGAAACCATAATGCTCATAATTCCTTATAGCATGGTAGTATTCCATCATCATGTATCACAACTTGTTCAGCCACTTCTCAATTGATAGACATCCCCTTAATTTTCAATTCTTTGCCACCACAAAAAGAACTTTTATAAATAGTTTTACTTAATAGGTCCTTTCCCTTTTTCTTTGATGTCTTTGGAATATAGATGTAGTAATGGCATTGGTAGATCAAAGGGAACATATAGTATTATAGTCCTTTGTACATAGTTCCAAATTGTTCTAGAAAATGGTTGAACCAATTCACAACTCCACTAACAATGCATTATTGTTCTTATTTTTCCACATTCCCACCAGCATTTGTTCTTTTCCTTTTCTGTCATATTAGCCAATTTGATAGATGTGAAATGGTACTTCGGAATTGTGCCTTAGATCATTAGTAATCTAGAACATTTTTTATATGAGTATAGATAGCTTTGATGTTTTCTTTTGAAAACTGCCTGTTTTTATGCTTTGACCACTTATCAATTAGGAAATGGCTCTTATTTTTATAAATCTGCCTTAGTTTCCTATATTTGAGAAATGAAGCCTTTTTTTCAAAGAAATTTTCTATAAAATTGTTTTCCCAGTTTCCTGTTTTCCTTCTGATATTGACTGTAATAGTTTTGTCTTTCCCAGGTTAGTTTGTCTGAAGCACCACCCATTTAGTAGTTTAAGTCTAGGTTAGAACTGAGGTAAAATATGGTCTAGTTTTCCTTCATAAAAGAATCAGTCTGGGAGAGAAAGACCCTCACAACTTCTAGTCAGAGCAGTAACAATTGCTATTTACACTCTGAGCCATCAAAACCCAAACAATGAGCAAGTGAGACTTGGGCTGGGACCCACTATTTGCCAATGAATGAGAGCCAGAGTAAGCTGGGTTTAAAGCTTTAGTCCAGTAGGTCCAACTGAATCATAGTAGCCATTAACAAAGACTGGTTTGGGAGCAACTAGGTGGTATCTGTTCTAGAGTCAAGAGAAACTAAGTTCAAATTCAGCCTCAGACACTTGACACTTACTTGCTATGTGACTCTGGACAAAGTCGCTTAACCCTGCATGCCTTGCCAAAAAAAATTCCCAAAACTGGTTTGTCAGAGCTATATTTCAAGAAATCATAAATGAAAACTACATGAGGCAAAAGAGTTGATTGTCACAGTTGGTGGGTTTTTTGGGGGGTGGAGGAGGAATATGATAGAATAAATAGGGGGAAAAACCTAGCTCCCAAACCTCCAAGATACCTTGAGAAGTATAAGTGATCAAAATGTATATTCCTTTGAAGAGAGCACCCACATGCAAAGGATATGACTTCCCACATGGATAGAGGAAGAAGAGAAGGTAGAGCAACAGTTTAGAAGTAAATCACATAGATATGAAGCCTGCTCTCAAGAAACAGTTCGATAGATTACATCATGCTAATAAATTAATCAATTAATCAATAAGCATTTATTAAGGAAGAGCTATTTGTCAGGCACTATTTTAGGTGATGAAGAATCAAATACAAAAATGAAATAGTCCATATCATCATGGAGCTAGCATTCTCTCAGAATATATGCAAAAATATTAAAAATACAAGATAAATTTGGGGGGGGAAGAATTAGAAGCTGGTAAACAGTTCAGAAAAGCCTTCCTATACAAGTCATTATATGAGTACAGTATTGAAGGAAATAAGGAATTCTAAGAGAAGGAAAGATGTCCAAGTATGGGGCATGACCACTGCAAAAGTGTAGAAATGGGCAGTGGAGTGTTGTGTGTGAGGGACAGCACAAAGGTCCATTTGAGTAAACTTTTAAACATAGGGAAAATAGATGTTCCAATAGTAATTTGGGGCTAGAATATAAAGGGCTTTAAAAGCTAAACAGAGGAGTTTGTAATTGAAATTAAGAAGCCATTGTAGTTTATTGAAGTGATACAGTCACTGAGAAGCAATTGCTTTGACAACTGTATGGAAGGTAGTTAAGATGAATCAAAGACAAGGCAGGAATTCTAACTTCCAGTTAGAAGTCCATCGTCCAAACCAGAGGTGATGAAGGCTTGAACCAGCTTAAATGACCCTGTGCATTAAGAGACTGGAGTAAATGCAATAGATATTATAGAGGTAAATATAACAATATTTGGCAATTGATTGGCTACAAAAGATGATATTGAAGAGTCATGGACAATGCTGAGGGTATGAGTATAAGTGCTTCCACAGAAATAGGGAATTTCAGATAAGGAGTATTGGAAGGTGGAGGTGGGGAATAATAAATTTGTTTTGTATAGGTTGAGTTTGAGATCTCGAGCACAGGAAAGATTTCAGAGTAATTTGAAGGGAGATTATAATTCATTGGATCTCATAAAACCATCAAGTGAGAGAATGTAGAGAAAGAAAAGGACTCAGAATAGAGCCCTGGGATACATCCATAGCTAAAGAGTGAAAAGTGAATGTTGAAACAGAAGACAGAAAAGGTGTAAAAACAGACAGGCAAAAGGAGAATCTGGAAAGATGAGTATCACCAAAACCCAGGGAGAAAATATTATCCAGGTCAGTAGTGTCAAATGCTACAGAGGTGAGAAAAGACTATAAGATTTGGCAATTAGGAGATCATTAGTAATTTTGGAGAGAACAGTTTCAGTAAAATAACAAGGTCAGAAATAAGATTTCAAAGGTTTGGGAAGCAAGTGAGAGGAGAGGAAATAGAAGTTGTATGATAGATAGAGACAAGGTGTTGTTGTTGTTGAATTTCCCTGTGTGTTTGTCTGTGAAAGGGAAGAGAGAGAAAGGACAAAAGCTAGACAAAAGGAGGGAGTCTAGTGATGAGTTTTTTTTTTTAAATGCTGGGAGACCTGGGGTCTCTGTAGAGAAGGAACCAATGGGTAGGAAAGTGAGCTTCTGAGCCTGAGAGTGAAGATTAATGAAATAAAGGGAATAGTTATGGATGCAGTCTTCTGAAGAAGACAGGAATGGATGGGATCAAATATATACATAGAGGCATTGGGTGCCCTCCTCATCAGAAATTTGAATTAAAGGAGGAGAGAAAGAAAGATGATGTTAAGGTTTCTGAGATATAGATAAGGGAAGTCTTTGATAAATGTCCTCTATTTTCTCAGTAAAACATAAGGTAAGTTTCCAGCTGAGAGCATCCGGAGAAGAGATGGTTGTCAAATTCAAATAAAAATGGGGTCTATTAAAGCATCCCTGCAGGCTGCATATTCACTTAGAAAACTGCATGTTAACATTATCTGTATTTTATTGTATTTTTATTTATTTTGTTAAATATTTGCCAATTGCTTTTTAATCTAATCCAGCCCACACTTGGAAATGTGGTTTTTGCTGAACATATTTGGTGTAGGAAGTTTAAGATCAGAAAAAAAGTCTTTTGTGAGGAATAGGTTTGAGAATCAATTATGGATGAGTAAAAGGATTATATTGCTGTGATGAGAGCCTAGTTGAGATTAGATAATATAAATTGGGCATAGACCTTGTTCATGTGGCTGCATGTTTTCCTCAATTTCGATTCAATAGCTCATAAGTATGAACAGAGAAGGCAAATGTTGGGAGTGATTATGGTTGAAAAAAGAAAAGGGCATAGAATTCAAAAGCAGAGGACAGTGTAGGGTTGGGCTGATTTACTAAAGGGTTGAGATTGGAAAGAAAGGAAAATGAGGTGCTTGGGAGCTCTGCTGAGGGACGGTGACTTGGAAGAACTTGTGAGATATGGAGAAATTAGAGATGCAGCTCAGAATGAATAATAAATTGAAAAGGGTTGAGATGACGAGAGTTGAACTTATAAGAAAGTTATTACCTGATAAAAGGACTTCAGATTTATTTTTGTTGCTGTTTTGTTTTTAATTGTAGTGAAACAATTCTGGGTAATTGATTAAGGCTGGGACCATCGCTATTTGTAGCCAAGTTGAGATGTAAGTGTTTGAGGGCATAACTAAAGTGAGAAAGTGAGAAATTTTGAGTTTGAATTGAGGAAACTGATGGCTCAGTGGATAGAGGATTAAGCTTTGAGACAAGAAGTCTCATCTTCTTGAGTTCAAATCTGGCCTTACTCACTAGCTATGTAACTTTTGGGCAAATCATTGAGCCTCTCTCTGCCTGTTTCCTCAACTATAACATGAACATAGCAGTAGCATCTACTTCACAAAGTTATTATGAGGACTAAATAAAATAATATTTATAGAAAGTGCTCAGTATAGTGCCTGGCACATAGTAAAGTGCTTTAAAGATGCTTATTCCCTTCACTCTTCAAGTCCTCTCATATAAAAGTAGGAGTTGGGATAGAAATAGACTGAGCCTTGTCCTGAACTCCTTAAGGAAAGGTGGAGGATTCCTGAGGGCCAACAGATAACAGGTACTAAGCTCTTGATTTGGTGTCGAATTTGAATGGAATGGACCTCAGGGAAGTAATGGTCTACCTGATGAAAGGAAAGGGAGGGTTTGAAATTGGTAGTAAGGTGCTAGGAGTATTCTAGCCCTTCCCCACCAGGACAAGTATGCCAGTTGATATGAGAGAGCATAAGGCATCTTAGGGGCACAGTGGACAGAGTCTGGAGTCAAATACAACCTCAGCCACTTCCTAGTTGTGTGATCTTGGGCAAGTCACTTAACCCTGTCTGCCTCAGTTCCTGTACCTGTAAAATGAGCTAGAGAAGAAAATGGCAATCATGTTGTAGCTTAGACAAGAAAACCCCAAATGAGGTTACAAAGAGTCAGACATGACTAAAGCAACTTAACACGAGAGAAATTGCAGTTAGTGCTGCAAAGTGGTTGGGATGCAATGTCATGGGTAGGAAGCCAGCTCTTGTGGGTTCAAGGAGATGAAAGGCATATTATAGCAAGAAGTCTAAAATAACTGGAGTGAAAACAGAAAGCAATATAAGCATCAACAAATCATTAAAGGCCCTCAAAGACCCCAATCCAGACAATCATTCTGTAGAAAATAATGAGATCCAGGGAGGACAAATAACTGCCCAGCATCAAACACCTGGATAAGGCAATGGAATGCATGTTGATCAGGTACAGTCACTTCTATGGAAGATGGGTATTTTCTTCACAGTTCCTCTGGTGGTCATGGGGCTTAGATAATGTTTCCTTCTATCCGCTGGCCATCTTTCATTTCACCATCCCACTCAGAAATGATTTGCAACAAGAGGTCATGCATCTTTTACCTTTTGCTTGTTGCTATAAGTGGCCATTCTTCTATCTCCTGTCCAGGATCATTAAGCTCCCAGGGAGTCTTGTTCTCAGGAGATTTTTCTTGATATCTTGTAATTTGTCATCACCAACTGATATCCTGGCCCATTTGTCAGCATTAGTGCCAGATCTGGCCTGGCCATGATTGTGGGGCCATGAGCAATAGGCCCTAAACCTAGCCTATGGCCATTGCTAAAGATCTAAAATTGCCCCTCAGTTTTCTGCACCTTCTGGATGCATCCCTATATTTGATAACTAACTTCATTGCCTCAGCTCTGTCTATACAGACAACTTGAGTGACAAATTTAGGTCCAGATTCTTTTAAATGACACCATGTGGCTTGGCCCTTGGAGTTGGCCACAGAGGTAACTGTCAATAAAATGCCAATGGATCCTTATCCAAACCCAATAAGTTACCTCAAACTGACCTGAAAGCAAATCTGTGTCAGCAGTGAGATGTGTATAGAGCAGAAGGGAGCAGGATGAGGAGCCAGGCCTTTGGGACCTGGCAAAAAGTAAAATGCACAAGAAAAAGGCTGTCAGGAGGGCTAAAGGGGAGGAAGGGAGGAAGAGACAAAGGAAATCCGTTCATATATCGAGATCAAGCAGGCAGGTACCATGATGCCAGAAAGCAAGGCCAAGGTCAAAGTCTGGGGCTTCATGCCAAACTGGAGGGGATAAGCTAGGCACAGAATAGCAGAAAACCAAGTCTGGGTCAGTGTCCAAATACCCGGGCTGTTCGGGAGGGCAAGTCCAAGGATACAGGTGAGAGTGAGCATCTTGGAACCAACAGACACTGAAGAGAGTCTGGACAGAACGTTGGGTATAATGCCTTCCTCTACAATCACAGCCAGGACCGAGATCTTAGAGATGATCCTCGCACAGAGCTAGCTGCTCTCTGTCTTGGTTGAACAAGTCAGGGTTCTATAGATGTTTGTGTATCATGGTTATAACAACAGCGGGGTTCTAGAGGTGTTCATGTATCCGGGTTATAAAAACAACAAATAACAACAATAATTGGCATATACAGTGTTTTAAGATATAGTTATCCCTTCCACATCACAACTTTTCCCATCATGGTTTTGCTATGAGGGCTGGTATAAGAAATTAAATGGGAATTTTGAGGATGTTTTGCATAAGTTGCAAATGATACATAAAGACCAGCATTCAACATAGACAAGGTTTATAAACTCAGAAATGGATAAAATATGTATATGGAATTATATCATATCAAACCAATTTTTACAAGAGTGTACTATAAACACCTCATAAAAAGTCTTTGGTATAAGGGGAAAGGTAAAACATTTTACATAGATTTTCCAGATTGTGGGAGTGCTGTAATCCTAATCTCCACAATGTGGAGGGGGAAACTATCTCATATCTCACCACAAGCCCTATGTGGTATTTATAAGTATTATTCTGCCCATTTTATAGATGAGGAAACTGGGGCTGAAAAAGATTATCTAACAAGTCTCAGAAATGGAATTTCTTCTAACTTTATGGACTTGGTCCCCTAGACAGTCCTAACATTCTCCTTGGCTCTTTAGACTAGATTTGGTTTTTCTACATCCAAATTAAAACCATACAGATGTTCAGATTGTTTCTTTTCAAGTTAAAAGAAGGTTTTGAACAGGTTTTAAAGCCAGGATATAAAGGTGTTCTCTGCACTTTCCCCAATCACGTGTTGCATATGTAGAAAATAAGCAGGCTAATTGAAGAAGATCCAATCATTCCTGCTGTCTTCATGTTGCATATCACCACACTATGTACTGGATTCCATTCAAATGAACAAATATATACTAAGGGAGGCACACATCTATGTCACTGTGCTAGATTATTGTTGATATACTCAGGACATAAAAGAAAAAGAAAAACTGCACTTCCTATGCCCTCAAAGTGTTTAAGTGGCTTATCTATGTCTGGAATCAGGAAGACTAATCTTCCTGAGTTCAAATCTGGCTTCAGACATTTACTGTGTGATGCTGGGTAAGTCACTCCCGTTTGCCTCAGTTTCCCCAGGTGTAAAATGAGCTGGAGAAGGAAATGGCAAATCATTCCAGTGTCTTTATCCCATGAAAAACCCAAATGGGATCACAGAGTCAGACTCACTCTGGACAGGCTGCATGCAAATGGTCACAGGAAAGAGGAAGAGGGGGGTAGAGAAATGATACAAGTGCAGGGGGCATTGATAATGGGCTCATTAGCTGGTGGAGGTTGATAAAGTCGGAAACAACTGAACAACCAAAAAAGGGGGGGAGAGAATGCAACATATGCACGAAAAATTATGGGTTAAATATGATTAAATAGCAATGAGAAGCCTAGCAGAATAACCTGACAGATTCAATAGTGAAGGCTGGTATTGACCATGAAGATGACCACAAGAACGAATGTTATCAGGGTAGGAGACCCTCTGTCAAATAGGTCAGGGACAACAGAATGACAAGCAAAGCATAAAGGAGCTCAAGCTGTTCCTACTCTCTTCCCTCTTGATTAAACTCCAAGAAAGAAAAAATACAGGTTCTGCCAGAGGCCACTAGGACCATGCCCTCTTGCCCTCCTCGATGGAATGGCACAGTGCTACCCAGCATGCTACATTATAGTTTGGAGACTGAATGTAGGCAGCTTCTTGCCAACAATAAAATATATATAGTACCCTGCTATTGAGAAAATAGCAAGAGAGGAGGGCTGAATTATCCAATTTAGCTGATCTAATTGACCAATTAATTGTTCAGCTCTCCAACTCCCTTTGGTGCTGTGAAGCCCTGACCATAGGAAGCTCAGGGATCACTGCCTGGAGATGAGCCTGACTCTGCCATTTTCTCCAACTCAGTTTATAAAGGAGCCAAAGCGGAAAGAGGAAGAGATAAACTTAGAGTGTGGCAGTGAAGGGGGCAGAGAGGAAGCTCCTGGGAACTCCCTGAGGCTATCAACAACACTCCTCGCCCCATCCTACTGCAGCATACCTGGTACCTCGCTTCACCCAACAAAGGCCCTTTAATAACAGGCCTTTGCGTCCCTAATTAAAGGGTTGACACAAGTAGGAAAGGAGGCAATAGGGAACGGGTGCTCTTGGTTGAAGTGCTGTCGGCCACTTCTTCTGGCAGGAATGAATTTTCCTGGACTTGCTCCCTGCAGTCCCAGACACAAGACCATAAGGGCATAAGCTCTTAATAGGTGCTTGGAGAGCTTGAGCCATTTGGAGCATCATTCCCATAAAGATAGCTATAATCCTGACTCCCTGCCCAGGACAGTTAATTTTGCTGTTTGTGGACCATATGCTGAAACTCTGACTCCCTCTGGCTGTGCCGCACAGGGTCACAGGGAGGAGGAAGAGAGACTGGTCTAAAGGTGATGGGAGAAGCAATTCAAGTGCAGTGGGCTTAGATAACAGAGTCATCAGCTGGTGTAGGGAGAAGGGTCATCAGTTGTTTGGTATTTGCTATTCTATGCCTATTATCAGTGTTTCCCTGGGTCCCTTGCATTCTGCAATCTTCTGGTCATATACCATTTATATTCTCTATTCCCTCTGTGTGATGGAGATGGGTTAGGAGTGAGATTTTTTTTTTGTTGTTTTTTAACTGGTCCTGTGATTTCATGAGTATAGACAGTTTCCATTGAGGAATTTCTGCTACCATTGAAGGCCTACCACTGTTTGGTAACTTTTAGAGATATAGAAAGTTTTTTGGGAATGTGAAATGATAAATGACTTATTCAGGGTCATATAGAAAGTTAACAGATAGTAATAATAATAATAATAATAATAGGTGCTCATTTTTGATATAGTGCTTTAAGTTTAAAATTTGGATCAAGAGGAAGGAAAAGAGGAACCAAGCATTTATTTAGCACCCAACTATGTACTTGGTTCTGTGTTAAATGTTTTACAAATATCTCATTTGTTTCTTGCC
Source organism: Myrmecobius fasciatus (assembly GCA_023553655.1). Lineage (NCBI taxonomy): Eukaryota > Metazoa > Chordata > Mammalia > Dasyuromorphia > Myrmecobiidae > Myrmecobius > Myrmecobius fasciatus. The sequence continues at coordinate 37,933 of JAJPUD010004607.1, read as the reverse complement.
ACAACCTACAATATGTGCTCTTATTATCATTCCAATTTTACAGCTAAGGAAACTGAGACAGATATCTGTTAAGTGACATATAGTCAGTACATGGATAGTGATAATAATAATAATAAAAGGGTGTGCTTATACAAAAATATAAGTCTTTAAAGTTTATAATTGGGGATAGGGAAGAAAAAGAAAGAATAAGTATTTATGAAGCACCCTACTATGTGCCTAGGTACGGTGTTAAGCACTTTACCAAGAGTATCTCATTTGATCTCTATTCTTGATCTCTATATCTATTATTATCTCCACTTTAGAGATGCAGAAAATATTGCAAACCAATTAAGTGACTTGCCCAGGATCATACAGTTTGTAAGTATCTGAGTTCTTCCTAATTCCAGGCCTAGGGCTCTATCTACAATGCATGTATTTAGGGGAGAAAAACAAGACAAGTAAGAAAGAATGGTGAACTCATATGGCATATGTTTGTTGAATTAACTACATAGGTAAGTAGATAGATAACCTATATGTACATTTTAACATGTACATATGTACATATGTAACATAACAATGATGATAATAATAATAATAGTATTTTACAATTTACAAGGCTGAAAAAATGATGAGCACAGAATCTTGACTTTGGAAGGGCGATCAAAGATCATCCACCTTGACTCAACTTGAATAGGAAACTATCCTTCCCAAGTAGTCATTGCATCTACTTGAATAGTTCTATGAAAAAGAAACTTACCTGTCTAGACATCTCATTCTATTTTTGTACACTTCTATTAAGGAAAAAGTTCTTTATATCAAATTATTTCATTTCTTTGTTGTATCCTCAGCACATGGAACCATGCTGGACACATTGTAGGCACACAGTAAATCTTTGATTGATTGGAATTAAAATTTGCCGCTCTGCTATCTTTACCCATTGGCTCTGGTTTGCTCTCTGAGGTCAAAGAAAACAAATTCAATCCCTCTTCTATGTGACATACCTGAACATACTTAAAGACAACTACTAGGCCTTCTCTTCAGGTTAAATATCCCCAATAAAAAACCCCAGTTCCTTTAACTAATCCTCATATGGTATATGCTTGTTTAATTAGCTACATAGGTAAGTAGGTAGATAACCTATATGTATATTTAATAATAATAACAATAATAATATTGCCTATTATCACCCCTCCTTTCCCAGATGTAGAACTGAGGCAGGAAAAGTGTCTGAAGCTAGATTGTGAAATTAGATCTTTTGATTCCAGATCCACTGTTCTATTCATCACGCTACCTAGCTGCCCATATAACATTCTAATGATTTTTAAAACACTTTACAAAGCCTTTGTAAGATATTTTATAGTATCATTTCTAGTTCTGTTACTGTTATATTAAAACTTCAGCTTGTCAATGCCCTTAAAAGTTTTCCCACAATACCCCAAGGCAGAATAAGCTTTATCTTCTCTCATCATTGGGTACTGGGCTTTTACCAAGATAACATAAGAACCTATTCCTTTTTGGTAACACATGTTCATGATCAAGCCACAGAAGGTGAGCCTGCTTACTATACCATCTACTCTCAGCTAAAATATGAACTGTTTCTAATATTTCCTCCCATTGTGGGTCCTTTGCATCTAGACTACATAAACATTACAGATGAGTTGTCCTGTCTCCAAATTTCTTGGTCTCATCTAAACCAGTGGTGTCACACTCACATAGAAATGGGAGCCACTAATCCATGTGTAAGCATCCCTGTGGGCTACATCTTGACTTAATTTTAAATTGTAAGATTATCTTTGTTTTATTGTATTTTTGTTAAATAGTTCCCAATTACATTTTAATCTGGTTCAGGCTGCACTTTGGATTGTTGTGGGGGCACATGCAGCCTGTGGGCTGTGAGTTTAACACCTCTGATCAACACTATTGATATAGATATTTTTCAAAATACCAGATTTTTTTAAATATTGAAATAGGTTTGTAAAGTATTTAGATGTCCTATCCCTCATTAAAGTTGACCACAGGCAATTAATTGGCTGGAAAACATAGTTTTCTAGGATTCAGAGATGGAAGAGATCTTAGAAGTGATCAAGTCTAATCCCTGCATTAAGAAACTAAGCAGCTTCCTCCAAATCACAAGCTAATGACAACAATAACATCTATAATAATGTTGTTGTTTAGTCATTTTCAGTTGTGTCCAACTTTTTGTAACCTCTCTTGATGTTTTTTTTTAGGGCAAAGATACTGAAATGATTTGACATTTCCTTCTCCCCCTTATTTTATAGGTGAGGAAACTGAGGCAAATAGGGTTAAGGATTTTGCTTACATAGCCACTGTCTGAGGCTAGATTTAAAATCAGGACTTCCTGATTCCAGGGCTTCCTGATTCCAGGCCAGCACTCTATCTACTGTACTACCTAGCTGCCCTTCAATAATAATAGTAAGCATTTGTAATACTTAAGGTTTGCCAGGCATTTTCTATATATGTGTGTGTGTATGTATACAGAAAAAGAGAGAGACAGAGACAGAGACACAGAGAGAGAGATGGATAGATACATAGTTAAATACATAGATACATAGTTAAATACCCAGATACATAGATATTCCTTTGATCCTTACAATAAACCTGTGAAGTAGATGCTATTATTGTTCCCATTTTCCACCTAAGAAAATTGAAAATGAGAAGTTGTAATTTTGCTAAGCCACTTTTACAGCTAGTAAGTGTTTGGCAAGGGCAGCTAGATGGTTCGGTGAATAGAATTTCAGTCATGAAGGCTCAAATTCAAATCTTGCCCCAGACCCTTGTTAGCTGTGTGACCATCCAAGTCTTCCTGACTCCAAGTACAATGATCTATCTCCTATCACCTCTCTTATGGGAACAAACAAGATCTCTCAGGCTGAAGAGATTCATATTCTAGATTACCTTCCGGTAGGATCATGAATGTAGAGCTAGACGGGATCTCAGAGGACAAGTGGACTAAGCTACTCATTTTACAGATACAGAACCTGATGTGACCCCAGAGGTCCCCCAGGTAGTCCTTAGTGGGGCTGGGTTATGGCTCCAAATCCAGCGGGAATCCCATTGTACCATGAGGGTCCCATGATCCTCTGTGATATGGAGACATTGCCTCTTGCTGGAGTATATGAGCTGTGGCTGCCCTATTTTATGAAGATATTAATTTAAATCTAAAGAAACCCAGCCAGCCCTCATGGAATTCCACAGAGGAGCTTCACAACAGACAAATCGTGGGTCTGATCCGCAGGAAATAGAGATACTTCTCCAGGGCTGTGCCTCCCCAAGCATTACAGCCAATGAGGCTCCGGCCCATTGAGCTCAGATAAATTCTCCAAATTTGATACTCAGATCAGTTCACAAAGACTCTGATTAAAATTAGGTTTCACTGGGGCCCAGAAACATTGCTGCTAATTGCTATCCAGATGAAACCCACAGGGGAAAGAATGGAGACAGGGTGGGTGATTTATTTTGAGATGCAGGTGGCTAATTGAGGGCCTACTCACTTGCTCTTGAGTGTGTTCCTGGGCTCACCAAGTGGGCGAACAGAAAGCAGGAGTTGCTTCCTCTGTCCCCAATGCAATGGGGGTGTGGAGCAACCCCAAACTTTCTCACAGACATCATCTGTAGACCCTTGGCCTCCAGCTTTTGGGGTGGATTGTGTAGGGGGTGGTAGGGAGGTAGCTTGACAAAGGGGACATCAAGGGCCACGGGAGCAGATTTGCATATTCCCAAGGCTGCTTGTTATGAAGTCCAAATGATCATTTTTGCTCATGTGAAAGCTGCATGTGGGAGGGAGCCTTGCCATTTCCCTTAGATCCCATCATCACTCAGCACTAGGTAATCCTAGTGAGTCATCACAAGTTCCCTGGGCATTTTTGTAGGATAAGAGAGAGAGGATAAAAGTACCCATCATGTTAGGCAGTATTAAGACATAGAAAACGAGCAGATGAACACATTTGGAATGGAGTAAAATTTAGATGTTAATCTGCATGACTTCCCAATGTGAAAGAACTAAAAAAGATGGATGAGTATATCAGTGTATCTCTCTGCCCAGCATGATGGAGATGGATGTGAGTTCTTTCCTGTACCTCTTTACCAAACTGTAAGCTCCATCCTTGGAGGGAGTATTAACAATTCTCATCCTCCCACAGGTTTGGCACATGGATCTTGGCCATAATTTGGCTCACCATGAAATTTAACGATGATGATGATAATGATGGCTCATATTTGTATAATACTTTAAAGTTCACAAAGAACTTTATAAATGTTATCCCATTTGATCCCAACAACAACCCTGTGAGGATACAGTTATTCATTCCTGTCTGACTCTTTGTGACCTCATTTGGGGTTTTCTTGGAGTGGTTTGCCATTTTCTTCTCCAGTTTAATTTGCTGATGAGTAAACTGAGAGAAACAGGGCAGAGTGACTTGGCCAAGATCACACAGCCAGTAAGTACCAAAGGTTCCATTTGAGCTCAGGCCCTCCTGACTCAGGCCCTGCACTCTATCCACTGTGCCATCTAGCTGCCCTCTGAGATAAGTACTGTTGTTATTCCCATTTTATAGATAAGGAAACTCAAGTTGAGAAAAATTAAGAAAAGTGTCCAAATATAATAATACAATAAAAAGCTGAGGCAGGACTCAAATTCAGGTCTTGTTTACTCTTAAACCCAATACTGTTCTGAACCCTCTGGCTGTTAAGCCATATTGGACAAATCTGTGGAGGAGAAAAGACCTAAAATAAAAAGGGAGAAAAAGACAATGGGTTCATTTCCACCCTATTCCTGAGGGAGAAAAATGGAAGCCACATTCTTCAAGCTCCACACCACAGCTGGGCCACCTCCTGTAGCTGACTGTGACTTTCTGCCTGCCCTATATATGACTGCTTTAAGAAATCATCCAGCAATCTGAGAGCAGCAGGAAGGGCACTTAGCAAGGCCAGTAAGGAAATGAATTGCTAGCAGGGTAGAAAGTATCTAAAATGGGAATCTTCCAGGAAGCAATAAGGCCCAAAGATTGAATTTCACTTTTCAAGTACAGCATGGGTGTGGCTTCCAGCATCCACTTGGAGACTTCAGTAGTTCTGAAGAAAGGCCAGAAGCAATGGCAACAACTCTGAATTGCCGTTATGCTGAGACCAGTGAAATTATCTCCCTACCTTCAGGTCCAGAGTGCTTCCTAGCCACCTCAAGCAGATGTTCAGCTGCCCTATGAATGTCTCATCTCCCTTAGTTGAATTCCAGCCAATAATTCAATAAATTCAATAAACATTTATTAACTTTCAGAGCCAATAGTGGGATCCTGTGATTGGAAACACTGAAATAACTGCTCAGGCAATTATGCTCATAGGGTCTAGGGGCCCCTCTGGTGCTATGGTTTGTTAGCCTAGGAATACTTGCTATGAACCCTAGCTCAAATATCAGGTGATCATATCTGGGTCAATGTGGGAAATGGTGTGATCCATCCACACTAATAACTTCACACTTTTCATGTACTTAGTATTTATTTATATGTGTGTGTATTGTATAGAATATAAGTTCCTTGAAGGTAAGGGGCTGTTTTGTTTTGTTTAAAATTTGTATCCCCAACCCCAGTGTAGCATATGACACATGATAGACAATTAATGCTTATTGAATAGAATTAAGTGCTACCAGGAACAAAACTTTGTGCTAGGTTCAAAGAATAGTGGACTAAAAGGAAATTAGTCTTTGCAATATAGAAACATATTTATCTAGACATGAAACAATATAGATCCAGATGGGCATAATACAAAGTGTCATTATGATGAAGAGGAAGGAGAGAGCACCTAACAACAGTAGTCTTTTAGAAGAAAGGGAAACTATTTTCAAATTAAGTGTCTGAAATGAAATTTAAAGGAATAAAATGATAGGCAAAAAGAGAGTATATTTGGGCACTGAAGAAAGTTCCTGGAAATGTACCAATATGGGAAGTGACATGGCAGATTTGGGAACAGGCAGTCATCCATTTTATGTATAACAGAAAGGGCATGAAGAGGAGGAATAAGGAGAAATAAGACTAGAAAGAGTAGTCGAAAGTAGAATGTGGAAAAACCTAAGGTGCTCTAGAGAAAAAAATGGAATTACTTGAAATTTTTTGAGCAGTACAATGGCATAATCAAAACAGCTTCTCAAGGAGATTTTCATTTTTTCAGATAGAAATAGCAGAAATTGGGGACAGGAATCTAGATATGCCATCATTCTTTTCTTGGAAGCTAGATCCAATTGACATGGAGATCCTTCCTTCAGTTCTCAATCTGGGAATTCAATGATAATAACATGCATGAGGCCTTCTAACAGCTTCAGGTCAATGTCATTTGAAAGTCAGTAAGCCTTTTCAATATAAGCGGGATCTACAGGAATAGTTTATTTTGGAGGGAAGGCTTCCAAGAAAGCTCAGTACAAGTTTATTGTGGGCAGAATTTTCTCATTCATACTGCACTTCCAGAGTTAAACAATGCAATTTCAGGGTTAAATAAGCAACAGTAGTGACTGTGAAAAGCTCCCAGGTATGAACAAATGTGACAAGGGAATGTTTTCAGAGATTTGCAACAGAATAGGAAAGCTGATGACAGGACTAGGAGTAAATGCCTGCTCAAGCTGTCAGGTGCTGCGGGTGAGAAGGTGATGAAGTTTTTGGCAAGTGGAGAAGGGGAAGGTGGGCATTTCAAACTGAAGACAAATCTGTTGGAAGAAATGAGAATGCTTAGTCTGGAGAAGAAAAACTTAGGGAGAGAGTAGGGGACATATTAGAAGCATGATCAAATCTTTAAAAAAAAAGTAATGCATAAAAGAAAGATTGGACTTGTTCTGCTTAGTCCCAGAGGACAGAACTAAAAAGGAGAAATTGCAGAGAGATTGAATTTAGGTTTGATATAAGGAAAAATTTCATAACCAGCAGATCTGTCCAAAACTGGAATGGGCAAGCCCTAGAAGTAGTAAATTCTCCACCTCTGGAGGTCTTTAATTGGAGATAAGATGACGACCTAATCTCAAAATTGGAAAGGACCTCAGAAGATGTCTAGCCTAATTCTTACCCGAACAAGAATTCTCCTCTATAATATATCAAGACTTCTAATGGGGTTAGAGTAAGAAAATAAGGAACCTTACTATTTTTTGAGAGAGCCTATTTCATTCTTACATCATTCCAATTGATGGAAAGTATCTCATTATATCAAGCTTAAATCTGTCTTTGTGCAAATTCTACCCATTGCGCCTCCTGGTTCTATTTTCTGGAGCCAAAAAAGACAAGTCTAATCCCTGTACAAGAAATTTTCATTTCCAACACTTCACCAAATCTTCTTCAACTTAGAAGTTTACAATTCCTTCAATTTCACTCTCAAATGGCATGATAACACAGGAATTCTGAATTTGGAGCTAGATAATCTAGGTCTAAATCCTATCTTTGCCATTTATTAATCATATAAATATTGGTAAATCACTTACCCATTCCCATCCTCAATTTCCTTATCTGAAAAATTAGGGAACTAGATAAGCTGGCTCCTAAGTCTCCTACTAGGGCTAAATCTATGATTTGTGAACTCAAGGCTATTTACTACTGTAATCAATTTCATCTGAACAATCTCCAGATTAAAAATGTCTGGATTTAAATATAGCACAAAAAAGAGCATAATATTCTATGTGTTGCCTGAATAAACACTAAGCATAAAGAAACCGTTGCTATTCTAGTTCTGTAAACTATGGCTTTCATTATAGCTTTCTTAACTGTAATGTAATGATAATAATAATAGCAACTAATATACAACATTTAAGTTTTCAAAGTAAATTTCATTTATTCTTCAAAGCAGCCCTGTGAGGTAGATATATTTTTTTTTCATTTTACAGGTGGGGAAACTAAAGTTAAGATGGCCACCAATACAGATAGTCCTGATTCTGAGGCTAGATCTTCAACCTCAAAACCACAGATTTCATGTTGATAAGTCCCTTATCTTACAATCCTCTCAAGCTCATAGATCTTTAAAAATTTCTCATATTTGGCCATATCTCTCCATCTTGTACTTGTGACATATTTTTGAACCTAAGTTTAAGATCATACATTTTCCCTATTAAATTTTTATCTTCTTATATTCAGTGTAACATTATAGCCTGTCAAAGTCTTTTGAGATGCTAAGTTTTTCATTCAGCTAGTTAGTTATCCCTCTCAACTTTATGTCATCCTCAGATTTGATAAGTATATCATTTATGCCTTTCTCTAAGTCATTCATAAAATTGTTAAAAAGCACAGTGCCAAGAACAAATCCCTGGGGAATTCCACTAGATACTTCCTTCCACAATGAAGCAGTACTATTAATGACTGCACTTGGGTCCAGCTATTCAACCACTTCCAAAATTGTTCTATTGTCTTGTCTATATTTCTCCATCTTATCCAAAAGAGCATAATGAGTGACTATGTCAGATACTTTGCTAAATTTGAAGTAAATTATATTTATAATATTTCTTTAATCTATCAGTCTACTAACACAATAAAAAGAAAAAGAAATAAGATGAATCTGGATGAAATCGTTACTTCTTTGCAATAACTGCTTTCTTTTCTAAGTAATCATTAACTATTCTTTAATAGCTTTAAGACTGAACTAAGATTTTTGAGTCACCCTGTATATACTAAATTAGAATTTTGTCACTGGCCTATTGTTTAAATTTGTAGACTCCATTCTCTTTCTAACTTCCTTCTTTCTTTCCATCCTTCCTTCCTTCCTTTTTTCCTTCCTTCCTTCCTTTCTTACTTCCTTCCTTCCTCCCTCCCTCTCCATCCCACTTTCTATGTCTCTGTGTGTCTGTGTCTGTCTGTCTGTCTGTCTGTCTCTCTCTCTCTCTCTGCCTTTCTGTCTCTCTTGTCTCTATGTCTCTCTGTGTCTCTCTCTGTTTTTCTCTGTGTGTCTCTGTTCACTCTGACTCTGTCTGTCTCTCTGTCTGTCTCTGTCTGTCTGTCTTTTTCTCTCTCGACATTTATTAGTCCCCCATTGTACCTTTCTTATTACCTGTGATCTTTCAAAGATTACTGCCAGAGACTCTGAAGTCCCACCCTCCAGTTCGTTCATGGGATATAATTCATTTGAGTCTGATGACTTGAACTCATTAAGGGGCAATTAGGTGTTCTTTTATTGGCTCCTTATATATTTTTGATTTCAACTCTGTCATAGCTAAATTTGTTCTTTCGTTTTTAATTCAAAGATGATTCTCTTTGGTAGAGAAAACAGAAGCAAAATACATATTAAGTATTCATGCCTTTTCTCTGTATTATTCATCATTGCTTCCTCCTCCCCAAACATGGCTAAAACAAAAAATACTAGTCTTCTTTTTTTAAAAATCAGTCACTCCTAGCTTTCCTCACTAGCCTATGATCTACTATATTTTTGTAGTCATCTGTCATATCCTGCCTTTTCATCCATGTCCTGTAAATGACATTTGAAAACCTAAGTTGGTCAATGAGTTCCCTGTGCACCCACATCAGTCTCTCTAGACAACTTCTACTTTTTCTTATCATGAAAAATTGTTTTCCTTTGTGTCTTCGAAATTACTTTACCTGCCTCAGATCTCATCACTCCAATCTTTCCTACACACTGCTAACAGTGATTTTCTTTAAGCACAAAGCTGACCGTGAAGCTCCTAGTCAGCTAGTGCTAGTGGCTTCTTTTTGTCTCTCAGTATAAAATGTTCTGTTTAGCTTTGTAAATGCTAAATAATCTGCCCCTACCCTATTTTTCCATTCCAAGAACATTCCAAGAATGTTCCTTTGAACATTCTTTCCTTATATGTATCTTTTCCATTAGAATGTACCTCTTGAAAATAGGGATTCTTTTATTCCTTATACTTATATTCCTTTGCACAATGCCTGGAACATTAAGTAGGTGGTAAATAAATAGTCGTTGCTTGCTTGATTGATTGGGACTGCATGCAGTAGGGAAAATACTGACCTTGGAAAGTCAAGAAAGCCCTGAGTTCTAGGTCTGGTTTTGCCACTAACTTGCTGTGTGATCTTAGGTGACTTATTTCACCTTTGGTTCTTAATGACTTCATCTGCAAAATGAAGGCTTAAATCAGTACTATTCAGTTTTTCTTTGGTAGTAGAAACATTTGCTTTATCCATGCAATTGAATTTCACAATTTCCTTAAATACCTACTATTAAACCCATCAGGTAACATTAGGCTGATTTTTTTAATCGATTTTACTATATTTCGGAGCTCATTTGCTGTGCTTATAAAAATTAACAAGCTCCCAGACAGTAAAGTTCCCTTTCATCTCTCCCTATCCCGCTTTTTTTTCCAATTCGGATTCCTGGGTCAGAACAGAAAAAAGGGGAGTCTCTGAGAAACATCAGTATTTTTCTCCCCACACTCACTCTTCCTCGGGGACAATGGACAAGAAAGGTGAAAGATGAGAACATGTAATCTAGTATGGTAGTTCACCCCAAGTCACCATGTAATTGAAGAGAATAGAAACCAATCTTGCTCTTTGAGCCCGCTGAAGAGACTGACAGCAGCTGAAAATAAGACATGAGAGTCAAAGATGACTTCTTCTTTCTTAATTGCCTTTCTGAATTTCTTTATTTTTTCCTGTTTCCATGTATTTTATTTTTTTCCTTTAAGCAAAATTGTATTGCTATATTTTGTTTTTACATCACCTTCATTTTCAAATATAGCTTTCCCTTTGCCCTCCTGGGAGATCATACCTTGTAAGAAAGAATAAAAAGGGAAAAGAGAAAAGGCAGTTCAGCAAAATTAAGCAACACATCAGCCAACTCTGACAGCATATGGGAAGTTTCATATCTATAAATGATCAAGTGAGAGAATATTTGTTAAAAAAAAAAACATTTAACAATGTTTGACACACAGTAAGTGCTATTATACTTATTCCTTTTCTTCTCACAATCCCATAAACTTCAACAAAGAAGGGAAAGGGGGATGTTTTCCTTTCTCTACTTTTGGGTCAAGGTTAATCACAATTATACAGCATTCAGATTCCTTTTTATAGTTGTTGGGGTTTTTTGCATTTATATTGCTATAGATATCACATATATGGTTTTCATGCTCCTGCTTGCTTTATTTTCTACCAGTTCATATAAGTCATCTTATGCTTCTCAGTATTTGTCATATTCACTGATTTTTACAGTTCATTAATATGACAACTTAGGCAGCTAAGTGGATAGAGTGCTGGGCCTGGAATCAGGAAGACCTGAATGCAAATTCAGCCTCATATATCTACTAGTTGTGTGACTCTGAACAAGTAACTTACCATATGTTTGCCTTGATTCCTTGGAGAAGGAAATGACAAATCACTCCAGTATCTTTGACAAGAAAACCCCAAGGACAATATTGGCATGATATGACAGGGTCATCAAGAGTTGGACATGACTAAATGATTGCCAACAAATGTGACAAGTAGGTGGAACAGTGGATAGAACACTAGGCCTGGAATCCAAAAGATCTTGAGTTCATATATGGCCTCAGACACTCACTAGCTGTGTGACCCTAATTAAAAGGTTTTCTGACTCAGTTTCCTCATTTGTAAAATGGTATGATGAAGCACTATGGTTATTGTGAAGATCAAACAACATAATATTTGTAATACACTTAGCACTAAAATGTTTAGCACTTAGTAAGGATTACGTAAATGTTATTATTGGTATTATTATTATTATTATTACATTCATACACAGTGTGTTTAGCAATTCCACTAAATGATGGGCATTTATATTGTTTCCCATTCTTGCTACTCCAAACACTGTTGTTAAACAACAAAAATATATTAGTATATATCCCACCCCAACTTTCTTAATGTGTTGCCTTCTGAACCAAAAACTAGGATACACAAAGAATATTTTTGCTCTAATATGTTCCCAGAATAAAATGCTTGAAAATTGAAATTTTCCTGGAAAATCCAGCATAGTTCCTGTGGGACACCCAGTGAGGAAGAGAGAATAACTAGAAAAGAATGAAGAATAAGTAAACAAAAAGAGATAAAAGAGCCTAAGACCTGGTGAAAAGGTTAAGCCCGAGGAAAGGAATCAGGGAAAGAAGAGAAGTGGGATGTTGGGTCAAACTACAGAATAGATGTCCAGTTGTCCCAGAGAAAAGGAAGCCCCTGAGGCAGCAATGTAGAACTTGTGGAAAGTTGCTCCCTAACTTCAGAGGCTACAACTTTAACTTTCTGTTTTAGGCCCTAAAATGCAATCCTAAAAATGCCCCCAGAAGGAGGAGATGGAAATCATTTTCTTTTTTGCCTCTTTTTGCACTGCTTAGGTGGTGCAAAGCTAGGTCTAGAGTCAGGAAGATTCACGTTCCTGAGTTCAAATCTAGCCTTACTTACTATCTGAGTGATCCCAGCGAGTCAGATTGCCTCAGATCCTCCTCTGTAAAATGAGTTGGAGAAGGAAAGGGAAAATAACTATAGTATCTTTGCCACGAAATCCCCAAATGGGACCACAAAGGGTCAGACAAGACTGAATTCGACCCAACACAAAGCTTGCCCCTAAGCCTCAGTGTCAAAGTCTAGTAAAAGACGGCCTTGGAGGAAGCCGGCCACGCTGGCCCTTCTGTCTCTGTGGCTGCTCTGGGCTTTGGAATTCTTCTCATCCCAAGCAGCTCGGCCCAGCCAGCCCAGCCCCAGACCCTGCAGGCCGGCCCTCGTGCTTGGCAGGAGCTTTGACGTGAACGAACGCTGAGCTGCCAAGAGTTTGTAGTTAGTTTCCCAGGTGGCAGCTGTCATTGTCCCGAGTCCCTCACATGTACTTGGCAGGTAGAGGCTGACTCAGAGGGCAAAGCAGATGGGTCCTATGACCTTTGTCCCAAACGGGAGACCAAGAAAAGAGAAAAATGTTGAGCAGCTGTTGTCCAGGATGCGCTTGTCATCGACCTTGGGACTCAGAGCCATCATCGGCCGACCTTGGGCGTTCCCAGTGCCTACAAATCTCAGGCAGTCTCAGAACATGTCAGTCACACACTAAAGTCAACAAGCATTATTAGGCATCTGCCATGTGCCGGACACTGTGCTAGTACCCCATAGAGTTACCAAAAAAGCCTTGTACAATCTGCCGGGGGGAACAGAACACAGCATATATACAAGTCAGCAACTCAACATAATGTAAGGGGGAAAGTGCTGGTTAGGGGAGGATCGGGCCTGAAGGCAGCTCGGAAGGAACAGAGGGGAAGGTAGAGTGCCTTCTGCACCTGGGGAGGAGGTGTCCTGCATATTGTTTCCATGCTTCTGCTTCCTGCTCTTTGTATCTGTTCATGGAAGTCTTCCCGTGCCTCTTTATATTTGTCATATTCATTGTTTCTTACAGTTCAGTAATATGGCAGGGAGAGCAAAGAGAGAACAATATGCCATATGCACAGGGGAGAGAAATGTCAAACGGGGGAAACCTATAATGAGCCACTTCTTGCTCTAAAACACAGAGCGTAGGAATGCAAGTAATATGAAGTCAATCTGAAGATGCAGATAGCAACCAGATTGTGCATGTATTGAGACCCTCAATGGTATGCAATTAAAAATGGGAGACCCCAAATAAGACCCTGACAACCACTTGGCCTGCCAGAGAATAAGGTACCCATGCTCTTGCAAAGATGGGTCAGTCCTTCACAGATACACAAAGGAACACTAAATCCTGAACGTTTTCCCAGGGATAGAGAGGGGTAAGTGCGGGTCCTAGAGGGAGAATATTGTTCCCCAGCCTCAGAAAGACAGGCCCTTGATCTATGGGTGAGGAAACAGCAGTGATTACCACAAATTTTATTTTATTTTTATTTTATTTGCAAAACATATGTATGGGTAATTCTTCACCATTAACCCTTACAAAGTTTTCTGTTACAAATCCCCACCCCGCTTCCCACCTCTCCCCTAGATGGCAGGATATCCACTACATGTTAATTATGTTAAAATACTTGACAGATCGAATATATGTATACACATTTCCACACTTATCATTGTTGTGCAAGAAAAATTGTATCTACAAGAAAAAAAATATGAGAAAGGAAACACAATGCAAGCAAACATCAATCGAGAGTATGAAAATGTTATGTTGTGAATTACCACAAATTTTAAAAAGGACATCAGCCTTTCTGCTCCCTTGAAGCTAAGAACCTATGAAAGTGAAGTTAGCCCAGATTCTTTCCAGTGTTTTTACTAGAGATCTGACTGTGTTGACAGGAGGGAAAATAAGAAAGCTTATGACAGAGTCTGGCCATGAAGGCTGCTCCCTTCAAGAGCCTTTGTTCACAGTAGAAGGAAGGGTAAATAAAAGCACACAAAGTCATGGAGAAAACCAGGCTCCTCAGAATCATGTTGCTTCTTCATGGCAAAGTTTAGCCTGGCTCTCCTGCTTTCTTTCCTGTCAACATTTGTCTCTAAGGTTTCTGCATAAAGGCCAATTTAAACTACCAGGCCACAGGCCTGGACTCTCTATGCACTTTTTCTGTTGACTACAGGTAGCCTCAGAGAAGAAAGGTTGGTGTTCTCATTTTAGCTACTGGCAGCAACTATTTCCACAGCTCAGCTGCCCAACTTCCCTGGGTTTTGTATTAAACAGTGGGTTTACCACACATGCTTCCTTGTCCACTGTAACAATTTTTTTTCTTTGAAGAAGTCCCTGGAATGCTTCAAAGACTCACTGAGGCCCATAGAACAAAGTCTGGGGAAATGTTAGACCTCTAAATTCTTTCTGGCTCTAACATTTCATTATTACTATTGTTTGTACCATCAATCTGTGACATTAAACGATCATTCGGAGAGGACCCTGATAAAATTCAAGTGGAGGCTGCTCACCATTAACCTGCCTTCCCACATTGGTCTAAACCAAATTCCCAACTTTAGTAACAAAGGATTGAAGGAATGGGGCATATGGCAGGAGGTAAAATAGAGAGGAAAAGGTATAGACAGGGAAAACAAATCAACAAACCCAGGTGGGGATGGGAAGGATCAGAAAATTAATCTCCTTACAGGGGACAGGGAATGGAGTAAGAGAGCATCAAAGAAAGCTTCCCCTACAATATGATTTTGTTGGGATCAGTTCTAATGACAATCCATTAAGAACAAGTTGGATAAATAGCCACAGTCTCCATGGGAATACAAACCAAGGCACTGTAGTAAACAGACAATCTCATGCTCCTGTCTCAATGAGGGCCGGGATCCCAAGAGGGAGGCCCTGGACGCATTGAACCTCTGTGCTTTGAAAGCATGATGGTGGCTGCATGACCCCCATTAAACTCCACAAGGCATCGAGGGTCCTGTGTTCTTGGCAGTCTGCTCTAGCCTGCCCTCCCCTCCTAAATGCCACAAACACCGAGGAGATAAAAGAGAGAGGCACTCTCAGAGGCTTGAGACAGTCCTTCAAAATGTACTTTCAATCAGAAAGATATGTATGGGAAAGATCTCTCTTTGTTGGAGGATACATACAGAAAGTACATATCCTAGGGGAAATGCAGTACAGAGTCTCCTGACTACCACCAGCTTCAGTTCCATTCAATTCAGTTCAATAAGTATTTATTAAGCACTAACTATGTAAGCACTGGGGATACAGAGATAAAATTGAAGCAGACTCTGCCTTTAAGGAGTTTGCATACTACTGGGAAAAACAACAAGATAAATAACTGGAAAGGAGACACAAAATAAATACAACTAATGGGAAGAGAGCTGGAGAAAAAAGAGGATCTCTTTTTCCCCTCCTCATCTCACATTACTGACATGCTTTCTGCCATTTTCTTCTCATGAAAAGAAATGATCCTTCTCATTGCCCAGCCCTCTGCTACACTAGTGATTCCATTCCAGCTTCTCTTCTGAGAAGATTGCTCTCTCTGTCATTCCCACTCTCTACCTTACCTTCAATCTCCACCTGTCTAGTGGCTGCTTTCCTCTTGCCTACAAACATGCTTGTGTTTCTCCCATCCTCCAAAACCCTTCTCTTGATCCATCCTTTCCTGCCATATTGTCCCTTATCTCTCTGGGCTTTTATGACTAAAGTCACTGAGAAGGTCATTTATCATAGGTGTCTCTATTTCTTTTTTCCTCACTCTTTGTAGTCAGGCTTCCAACCTCATCATCCAGCTGAAACTGTTCTTTTCATAAGCTCCATTTAAACCTATTCAACCCCATGCAATCTGTAACCCAATGGCTATGATCTACCTTACCAAACCTTGTACAAAACACCCTGTCTCCTATCTCCAGATATTTTCACTAGATATTCCCCATATCTGGAAATGCTTCTGCCTTGTAGCTTCCTTCAAATCTCAGCTAAAGTCCCACCTTCTGCAAGAAGTCTTTCCTAACCCCCTTTAAAGTTAGCAACTTTCCTCTGAGATCATCTTAAATTTGCCCTGCCTGTGTCATGCAAATAGTACATTGCTATTTGCATGTTGTCACCCCTTTAGACTGTTAGCTTCTTGAAAACATTTTTTTTGCCTTTCATTGTATCATCAACATTTAGCACAATTTTTAGAACTTAATATGTGATTAAGAAATGCTAGTTAATGTGATGGACTTGGTTCTTCCCAATGATGCTGTGATTCAAGACAATTCCAATAGATTGGGATGAAAAATGCCATCTGCCTCCAGAGAGAAAACTATGGAGACTGAATGTGAATCTAAGCTTGGTATTTTCACTTTTTAAGTTGTTGTTTATTTGTTTGCTTTTTTTTTCTTTCTTGTAATTTTTCCCTTTTGATCTGATTTTTCTTGCACAACATGACAAACATAGGAATATGTTTAAAAGGATTGCACATATTTGACCAAATCAAATTACTTGCTGTGTTGGGAAGGAAGGGAAGGAAGGGAGAGTGGGAGAAAAACTTGGAACACAAAGTCTTACAAAAATGAATGTTGAAACCTAGCTTTACATATATTTGGAAAAATAAAATACCATTGAGGGGAAAAAAAAGAAATGTTATTGGACTAACAACTGGTGGAATTCAGATGAAGAAGTTAGCATGTGTTGAACCTTTAAAGTACATTAAGGATTCCAAAAGGAAAATGTAAGGAGACAGAATATTCCAGGTACAAGGGACAACCTGAACAAAGATACAACTATGGAAGATTGAGTACTGTATTTGAGGAACAGTCAGTAAGTCAGTGTAGGCAGAATTTAAAGTGAGCAAAGGGAAGTAGGTTAACTAGGTGGCCCAATGGATAGAGTATGGAAACTGGAGAGAAAACTCATCTTCCTGAATTCAAACCCAGTCTCAGACACTAAGTAACTGTCTCTCCCCACTCCAATCTATCCTTCATACAACTGCTTTATTGATATTTATAAAATACAAATCTAACCTTATTATATATCTGACCCTTGTCTCTCCTTTGAGCACTAGACAGCTCTTTCTACCTGTCTGTGAGACAACTCTATTTTGATGTTCCATAGGGATTTCAAACTCAACATTTTCAAAAGCAAAATTTGTTATCTTTTCTTCTAAATCCAAATTTTCTCCTAAGATAATGAATTCTCTGAAGGATATCACCATTCTTCTTGTTATCCAGCTTTGCAATCTAAAAGTTATTACAGGATCTCAGATCTAGAGGAAGGGTTCTTAACTTTTGATGTCATAGACTCCATAAGCCAATCTTGGAATAACATGCTTTAATGTATAAAATAAAAAGAGAAATGAGTTATAGTGAAATGTAGTTATTAAAACATTTTGAAAACAAGTAGATGGATCTGTTACAAAAGTGATTAGGAAAAAGGAAATGAACCTATATGTTCTAAAATATTTATGTTAGCTCTCTTTGTGGTGGCAAAGAACTGGAAATTACAGGGATGTCCATCAACTGGGGAAAGGCTGAACAAATTATGGTATATGATAAGGATGGAATATTATTGTGCTATAAGAAATGATGAACTCAATTTTAGAAAAATGTGGAAAAACTTGCATGAAATAATGATGAACAAGATGAGCAGAACTGAGAATATTGTATATGGTAACAGCAATATTGTTTTAAGAACAACTTTGAATGACCAGTTATTTTGACTATATAAATACCCATATTAACTATAAAAGACCTATGAAGGAAGACACTATCTACAGCCAGAGAAAGAACTGATAAATAGAAGTATGCAGAGATGGCTTTACATATGTACATATATATATACATATATGTATATACATGTATATATATATACATATATGTGTCTAATGGTAGCCATCTCTAGGGTGGGGAGATAGGAGAGAAAAAATTTATGTTATAATTTTATTATATGTTTAAAAGGAAAAGCACATTGTACATAATAGATCTGCAGTTTCATGTACAATTCTTTATTCTATTTTGTTATGGAAAGATTTTTTTATTTCTTAAGTTCAGAAGTTAAAAAAAAGCTATGAGATCCTCAGGTTGAAAACTTCTTTAAAGTTAGGAGAGACCTCAGAAGTCATCTTCTCCAAATTCCTCATCTTGGTTCTTCATACTTCACACTCATTCATTTACCCATATCTACTAAATTGCCAAGACTTGTTCATTCTACCTCCAAATTTCTTGCTTCCATCTCATGTTCCCCACTCCCACCAGAATATGTCTTAATGGTCCCCTGATGCATCTAAGATAAAATACAAATTCTTCTATATGACAATAAGCTATAACATAGCTCTTGGCTATCTTTCCATGCTATTTATACAATACTTCCATTTTTGTGGTACAGTCATTTTGGATACTTTGTGATACCATTTGGGATTTTATTGACCAAGATTTGTTATTTCCTTCTCCAGCTCATTTTACAGATAAGGAAACTGAGGCAAACAGGGTTAAGTGACCCGTCCAGTATCACCCAGTATCATCCAGATTGCAAAGCTGGATAACAAGAAGAATGGTGATATCCTTCAGAGAATTCATTATCTTAGGAGAAAATTTGGATTTAGAAGAAAAGATAACAAATTTTGCTTTTGAAAATGTTGAGTTTGAAATCCCTATGGAACATCAAAATAGAGATGTCTCACAGACAGGTAGAAAGAGCTGTCTAGTGCTCAAAGGAGAGACAAGGGTCAGATATATAATAAGGTTAGATTTGTATTTTATAAATATCAATAAAGCAGTTGTATGAAGGATAGATTGGAGTGGGGAGAGAGGTTTTAAGTAGGCTGCCCATTAGCAGAGTTATTACAATAATTCAGACAAGAAGTAATGAGGGACTGAACTTGTGTGATGGTCATGTCAATGTCTCCTCTATTCCCTCTCTTGAAAACTCTGTAGTTCTTGAGGCTTTCATACTACCATTGGGGTCCTCCACTGGTTTTTTCTCAACCAGACCCATTATTTCCAACAAGCACATTTTATCTCAGGATCTTCCTGACAATTTGAACATGCCACCCTGTGGCTCTATGAGACCCTTTCTTGATCTCTACTAATTAATACACAAATTATTCTATGTTCAGCCTTCATCTCTCTCAATCTCTCTGCAGCTTTGAGCACTTTTTTCTTCCTGAAATTCTTTCTCGGCTGCTTCTTTGTCTTCTTCAGGAATTCTACCTCTTCTTACTGTCCTTTAAATGTGAGAATTATTCCAAAGCTCTTCTTACTTCTCTCTATATACTCTCTCCCATGGAGATCTCATCCTTTCTTAAGGTTCCAGCTTTTGCTCCTTCCTTTTTCTCTTGAAGGTCTGTCCTACTTCTAAGGTGAAAAGATTTAAATAGTGGTATGCTAGTAAATGTTGAACAAATAAAAATGTACAAAAACACATTTTTAAATTTAAGATGAATTATTAACAATTTTCCCATAACTTCCTTAAGTCCAGACAAGCAACAAAAAGAATACATCTCTCCCTGATTTGTAGCATTTGCTGATTTCCTGAGTGTAAATGTTTATACTTAAAATTCAACAACTGATTTGGGAGCTGGTTTAGACCACTTCAGCACAACTCTGGATTTAAAGCTTTAGAATGGCATGATTTCTTAGAAATCATAATCTTTACCTGTCATCTAGGGGTGGGGGTTGGGGGGAAGGAGGGGAAAAGCTTGGGAAAAAAAGTTTTTGCAAAGGTCAATGTTGAAAAATCACTCATATGTTTTGTAAATAAAAAGCTTTATATATTAAAAAAAAGAAATCATAATCTTATTTTATGGCCCAAAGAGATAAAATCACTTAGTAATTAGGTGGAACAGTGGATAAAATGCTAGATTCAGACTCAGCAAGACTGGCGTTCAAATCCAGCCTCAAGCACTCACTAGTTGTGTGACTTTAGGACCCTGGGTAAGCCATTTTTCCTCTGTTTCTTCAACTAGAAAATGGGGGTGATAATACCTACTGCACAGGGTCATTATGAGGAGTAAATAAGATAATAATTGTAAAGTGCTTAGCACTAGGACTGGGCCATGGTAAGTGCTTAAGGGATGCTTGTTCTCTTCGTTTCTTCAGGTCACATAGGAATGGTAGAAGAAAGATTAGGACCCCCCCCCTCCCGAGCCAGGACCTTTTCCACAGCCCCATGACACTTTTGCACCCGATTGTCTCACTAACACCTCAAACTCAACATGTCTTATACTGGACACATCATTTTAGAGCTGAGCAGCATCTAACCCAACTCCCTCAGTTTATGAATGAGAAAACTGAGATCCAGACCCTTGACTAAGGTCACACAATGATTAACAGCAGAGATAAGGCTAGAATCTGAGGTCCCTGATGCCAGTAGAGTGTTTTCCTTAATATATTATGTTACCTCTTCCCTCTTTCAGACCTTGGTATCACCATCATCCCAGTTACCAGGTTCAAAACTTCCCCTTCCCTCTGAATTCCTCCCTTTCTGTTGCCCAATCCAATTAGTCATTAAGTCTTGGTCCTTTTTCTGTTTAGTAGCTCTTATATCTATCCTTTCCTTTCTAAAGTCTCCATCACTACCCTTTTTTAGGCCCCCATCATGGATGGCCCATTTTTTTTGACAAAGCAATTGGGATTAAGTAATTTGTCCAGGGTCACTCAGCTTGTAACCTGTGCTGTATCCACTGTAACATGTAGATGCATTTTGGCTGCCCCTTTCAATAGTTTCCCAACAGTCTTCTTGCCTCTGTTTTTTGGAATCCATGCTACATGCTCTTACCAAATTAAGCTTCCTAACTCTTTGCTCGGCATGAACTCCCACCCCCAAACTTCAGTAATTCCTGATTTTCTCCAGGGTCAAGCCCAAACTTCTTTGTCTGGTATTCAAGGCCCTCCCCAGGCTAATTTATCACCTACCTCTTTAATTTTAATCTGCTCTCTGCAGTAGCCACACTGGTGCCTTCTTTGTTCATCAGAACCTTGGTTTCCAATGCTTTCTTGATGCCTTTCTCTGGCGATAGTAGGAAATGATTCTGGGATTAGAAAAGATCATCATTCCACCCACAAAGACATCTCCCTATCTTCCAACTCAGAGAAGAATTCGGTGAAAAATTTAAAGATTTCTGAAGTTGTGAGGATGATAGAGTTACATGAAGACCCAGACATACCGGCCAGGAGCAAGGCTGGCTCCAAGCTGCCAAACAGCTCAATTTAAAAGGTACAAATCACCGAGAGACCTGGCAGAGCCATTGCCTCCAGCTATTGCCTTTGGTCATGGTCCAGATCTCAGTTTGTCACTTCTTATCTGATCCCGACCAAAATCATTGGTCTTGCCTCTTTAGGTTACTTGTTATCCACTCCACTTTCTCCTCATCCTATACAAGACCCGTGCTACTCCAGCCAGTGTTGCCATTGGCTTTGACCTTCAAAGAACTCAGTAATCAATCATCTGCCCATCTCAGCCGTTGCCAATGACAGTTGAGCATTCCCTTTGACCCTGAATTATCCTTTGACCATAAACTCTGAATTGCATAACCACCAATTTGAGTTGGACCTTTGTAGAGGTCTCTGCCTGACAGACCCCAGCCAAGTGAGATCATGTTGGCAATCCAAAATACACAATGCCCAACTTCCCCTCGGGATCTTTCCTCATTCTCGTGCTCACCAAAAAAAAAAATTACACTTAATGAATATTTGTTGACAGAGATGATGATGATGATGATGAAGGTGGAAGCATAAGATCATTTGAGCATTTATTAAGCCTATTGTGCATAAGATTCTAGGTGCTAGAGATGGAAAAACAGAAATGAAAATCTTTGTTGTCAAAGTGTTTCTATTCTCTTGGAAAGATAAAACAGGTTCATAAATAAGAATATTTACAAAATAATTACACAGTGATTCGGAAGGACACTATTAAATGATGGAATCAGGAATGGTTTCTTGAAGCAGGGGACACCTGAGCTGAGTCTTGCCTGAAGACAGGATTTCCAATTTGCAGAGGTGAGAAGAAAAAAAAACCTTATTGGCAAGGAAGGCAGACTATGCAAAGTTAGAAATGTAGAAGATGGAATGTTCTATTCAGGGTATAATACACAGTTCAATTTATAGAGTGCTTAAGGGGAAATAATGCATAATAAGGGTGAAAAATCTGAAGACAGATTCTGAAAGATTTTAAATGTGAAAGGAATTTGTCTTTTATCCTAACAAAAATGGGGAATCATTTAAACTTTTTGAGTGAGGAGGGGCATGATCAGACCAATAGACTTTAAAATTGTAAATTTCATAACTATATGGAAAGGGGATAGCCTAAAACAGGAAACCAATTAGGAGATTATTGAAATAGTTTGGGCAAAAGATGATGGGGGTTGTAGTGTGAGTAGAGAGAAAAGGAGAGATGTGAGAAGTATAAAAGAGATGAAATCAAAAAATTTGATAATTGATTAGATAAAAGGAGACAAATGAAAATATGAGGTTGATTTCTAGGTTGGGAACCTAAGTGACTGGAAGAATGGTGTCACTCTTGACAGAAATAGGAAAATTAGTAAAATTAGTTTATTTAGGAGGAAAGATTATAAACCCTGTTTTTAGAGTTGTGGAGTTTGAGATGCTTATGGAAGGAACAGAAAGGGAATTACAACAAGCAGCTGGAGATGTGGGACTATAGCTCAGGAGAGAGATGAGAAATAGGATATGTAGCTGTGGGGCTCATCTATATATAGATGGATATTGAATCCTTGGGAACTGATGAGGCCACCATAATTGAGAATATAGAACAGTATTTCTCAGATCCATGTCACAAAATTGCTAGGTATACCAAGAAGCTATGTTATGTAATTACAGATAAAATAACATTTATAAATAATTGTGTTTAACATAATTTTTATTTGCATAACATCTAAATGTTTTCATCATATATTTTCAAAATAAGCAAAACTTGCTTGTTACACATATAAACTAACTTCAAAACATATGAAACCTTAAACTTGCAAAGAACTCAACAAAAATGACTTTTTATTGAAGGGACAATGCATATGCACAAATCACCTCCCTCTTCCACATTGTGCACATTTGTTGATCCTTAGACAAAATGTTTGAGATCATTGAGTAGAGAGAAAATACAAAAAGGCTCAGAATGGAACCCTAAAGTTCATCTGCACATAGCAGGTGGGACAAGGAGAGAATGATATGCTACCTATCTTAGGTAATGTATTTTCATTTTTGTAATTTTAATCTGGAAACCCTGCTAATTTACAGTTATTCCTTCCATGTTGCGATTTTCGCCAATATAGTTTTGATATATTATGAATTGGCATGAGAAATTAAATGGGATTTTGAAGAAGTTTTGTGGAAGCTGTAAACCACATGTAAATGTCAAGACAATACAGAAAAAGTTTATACATGCAGAAATGCATAAAGTATGTATTGTATTGTATAATATTAACATTTTAACTCTTTTAATATAATAAAAATTCAGATTTCTTCTCTGGTACAAAGGGAGTGCCAGAAACTTTTACATGGATTTTTCAGACTGAAAGGCACAGTACTCTTAACCCCCATGATGTGAAGGGAATAACTATAATCTGAAGAGAATGACTTTAATGTTGAGATTTTCAGGCTGGTGGGAGAGATTTTTTTTTCAGCAAATAGAAAGGACCTCTCAAAAGCACTATATGAAAGATTGAACTCATATACACAAATTCACATGTACTCTTTCATACACACACACACACACACACACACACACACACACACCTGTGTATTCATAGAATCATAGAATCTTAGCCATGGGAGGTACCTAAAATGTCACACAGTCCTATTTCCATCTGAGTCATGACTATTGTTTAGAATATTCCTGGCATGTGATCATTGAGCCCTAGCTTGAAAACCTCCAGGGACAGGAAATTCACTACCTTCTGAAGCAGCCCATTTTTTTAGATAATTCAATTTTAGAAAGTTATTCTTTACATTAAGCCCAAATTTACCTCTTTCTAACTTCCAATAGGTCATGGTTCTGCATTCCAGGGCCAAAGAAAATTAATCGAATCTCTCTTCCCCTTGACACCCTTTCAAATATCTGAAGACAATGATTATGATCCCTAAGTCTTTTCTTGGGCAGGTAAGTGGCTCAGTGGATAGAGTGATAGGTCTAAAGGCAGGAAGACCTGAGTTTAAATGCAGCCTTAGATACTTAGAACTGGGTGATCTTGCCCAAGTCACTTAACCTCTCTTTGCCATAATCTTATGGAGAAAGAAATGGCAAACCATTGCAATATCCTTACTAAGAAACTCCATAGCCAGTATGATCCCTAAGGTCACAAAGGGTGAGATGTGACTAAGCAATAAAGGTCTTTTCTTTCCCATGATAACCCCAATTTTTTGAGCTGGCTCTCATATAGAAGAATTTTGAGTTCCTTTATCATTTTGAACTTCCACTTCTAGATGAATTTCAGTTTGCTGATCTTTTTTCCATCACTTTCTCAACACGAGCAATCATCAATACGACAAATCAAGCCCTATTTGTAGCATTTGCTAATTTTCAAGGTGTAAGTACTCAAACTAAAAATTTAACAATCAGCTCTGCTCCAACACACTCCTGACCTCCTTCTTTCTCTTTTGGCAACCAGTTCCTTTTCATTGGTCGGACACGAATCCAAAATATTAAAATTTCTCATCTCTCCCACCTTCAGAAAGAAGAAATAATTATCAAACAAGTCAAAATTCTATCAGTCTTTTCATTACTAATGGAGACAGAAGTCCAACAAATATGTAGATGGTTGACCCATCACAATTCTATCCAAACTCTTCAAGAATTGATCATCCTTTTCTTCCTTCTGGTTGGGCAGTCTATAATGACCTTCTGTCGCATCCTCACTTCTGCCACACACCCAAATGCCCTCTACTACATACAAATTAGATATTATATGTACAGATAACAAACATGGATAGATTTATACTCAGAAATCCACATTAGCTCACTGTATGTAGATATACACACAGATGCCCATGTATTTATACGTACATATACATACATTTTCATATATTTGCACATAGGTACTCATATATCCATGGCCATATGCACTCACCCTGCACATACAAATATAGGTGGATTCACATGCAGACATCCACATAAACTCATTGCATATACATATGCACATACATGCACACAAATATTCGTGAACACACATGCCTGCATCCATACACGTCCATATACTCACACACAGATGCTCATAAAGCCAGTCTCCATTTTCCATCAGTTTCTTGACTTTGATTCCAGAAAACAACATGACATGCAGCAAGCCTGTCTCCCCTCAGGATAAGCTGATCATGTGAAATCACATCACAGTAAGATTGAGGGATAAGTTTTGATTTCCAACACCTCCATGAACTGTCATTTACTTCTGGCTTCTCGTTGGAGCGCTGCACTGCTCTTGAAGCCTTCCTTTATAAGTATTAACTCCATTTTCAAACAGTATCTCTGCTTGGTTTTGATTCCAAGGAATAGCCTGCCTTCAAGCCCAATACTCTCTGATAGTCCTCCCTCCTCCAATCTTTTCAGCTTCCTTTTGTGTGTTTTCTCTCTTAGATTGAAAGCTCTTTGAGGGCAAGGATGAAGGTTTTTCTTATTTGTATCGCCAGCATTTAGCACTGTGTCTCAAACATGGTAAAACACTTATTTCATGAATGTTATTGAATTAAATTGAATATATACATACCAACATGTATGCACACATAGTTGTACGTATGCACATTAAACATAATATAATTTCACACCCTCACCAACATACTCCATCACAACGCTGTTCTCAAGACATTGTTCTTGGATTCATAGATCTTCATAGGAATCCATGGATCAATTTCAGGAGTGAATTTGGATAGGAAAAATTTAATTTTCGTGATTGGCATCTGCTGTAATCCTATACATTTAAAAACATTATTCTGAGCAAGATTTCATAGGTTTTTATCAGACTACCAAAGGAATCTCTCTCTCTCTCTCTCTCTCTCTCTCTCTCTCTCTCTCTCTCTC
>JAJPUD010004607.1:0-11559 GCA_023553655.1 Myrmecobius fasciatus | reverse complement strand
TCTCTCTCTCTCTCTCTCTCTCTCTCTCTCTTTCTCTCTCTCTCTTTCTCTCTTCTCTCTTTCTCTCTTTCTCTCTCTCTCTGTCTCTCTTTTCCCTCCCCTTTTTTTCTCTTTTTTTCTCTCTCTGTCTCTATCTCTGTCTGTCTGTCTCTTTCTCTCTCTTCTTTCTCTTTCTCTGTGTGTTTCTCTCTCTGTGTCTTTCTTTCCTCCCCTTTCTTTCTCTTTTTTTCTCTTTGTCTCTATCTCTGTCTGTCTGTCTCTCCTTTTTCTCTTCTCTCTCTCTCTTTCTCTCTCTTTCTGTCTCTGTCTCTTTTTCTCTTTTCTTTTCCTTTCTTTCTCTTTTTTCTCTCTCTCTGTCTCTATTTCTGTCTGTCTGTCTCTTTCTCTGTGTGTATCTGTCTCTCCTCTTTCTCTCTGTCTCTGTTTCTCTCCCTTCTCTCTCTCTCCATGTTTCTTTTTCTCTCTGTCACACACACACACACACACACACACACACACACACACACACACACACTGAAGAACCCCTGAACTAGGGGTACTTTCCATAAGATACTGTCCTCAAAAGGAAACCTTTGCGTATTGCTAATATCCCTGGGCAAGGCTGTTTGAATATGGCCATCACTGTGAACACCTTCCCCCCAATCTTCTTCCTCTCCCCCAGTGATTCCCAGTATTGGTGAAGCTTATACCCTTATTTTGTTGATTTCACAGCTGCCTGCTGCCCCCTTTTTGGATTGTTCTATCTTTTAATTGTCACCTCAATAAAAAATTAAAGTAAATTAAAATGAAGGTTGGGAATCATTATACCATGACAAGTCAACAACACTAAAAACAATTGCTACCCTTACCCTACACACACACCTCCTGATAAGATGGAGGAAGGGGGCCAGGCAGCTAAAGGATACAAAAGTAGCATCAGCAGAGACTATCTCTTTTAGGTTTGGTTGTTTGGCCCTTTTGGGGAGATATTTCCATTTGTCAGTGCATAGGATCTGCCAGGATGTGTAATGAATGTCCTCTGAAGACTTGACCAAGACAATTTGTATAAGGATTGGAGAACCCCAACTAAATATGCACAAGATGGAATTGCTTTTAAACAAAGTAATTGTTAAGTGCTTCTTTAAAACTTAGAAAAATAGCTTTAAAATTGTGAACAAAATTTGGATTTTTGTTGTCCATGTTTTGCCCCTCTTGAGTTGTTTATTTTACAGAATATGCATTTATCATCATACTACTCCCCTAATTTCCCTCATAACAAAGGGAAACAAGTAATACTGACCAAGGCAGCTGATATAAAACTAAACCATTCCACATCCATAGTCACTCACCTCTCTAGTGAAAGAAGGAAAGTGTATTTAATCATCTGGCATCCAGAACCAAGACATTTTGTGTTAGTTTGTTTTCTTTTTGCCAAAAGATAGAAATTTTAAAATAATTGTCATAATCTGTCACATCTGTCATAATATGCCCACATGCTTTCTCTGAGTAAATTATTAGGGCAATTTTTCTCCTCTATCTCTCTTTTCTGTATCTCTTTCTGTCTATCTATCCACCTCTCTCTTTCTGTGTCTCTTTTTCTCTCCTCTGTCACTTTCTGTCTTTATTTCACTGTCTCTGTCATTACTTTTCTCCCTCTTTCCTTCCCTAACTCCACCTACTCTATCTTTCTCTCTCCCCTTCCTCCCTCCCTCTTTTTAATTTTTACTAATCCCTTTTGGAGTGAGCTCTCTTTTATTTTTGTGTTTCCCAATGAGTTTTCATTGGGAAATCAGAGAAACCTGGAAGATGGATGTTCAATTTGTTAAGTTGATTTGGTATTAACTGCTTTTCCCATTTAGATAGTTGGAGGGATATGAAAGATAATGTGTTCCTGTCTTCCATTATCAGCCTTCAAATACCCTTTCCCTATCTTTTTCTTTATCTTCCTCATTCTATTCATATAGGTCCAAAAAATAGTTCATCTTTTGCTGGCAGGAACCTTCTCAGACATACACAATATTAATTATCTCTGAGGCTAGGGAAAGTTGTTATATTTTGTTTTTCCTTCTTCTGTTTGCAATTAAGTGCTTCTTTGCAGCTGGGCTATAATACTGCATATTGCATTGGATGAGTCTGTGTAGTTGACTCATCTTTTTGGCACATCCATGTTTCATCATGCCCTGTATAGCTTCTGTCCTTGCCTTTGACAATCAGATAATGTAGGAACAGAATAGTCCTACAGATAATTTCCAAATTGTATGAGCCAGCAATCTTTTAATCAGACCTTCCTACACTAAACAACATATTGATTCATTTGATAACAGTGATTAGCAGTCTCTCAGAGAAGTACAAAATCAGTACCATGAGTCATCCATATCTTTTCCATTTTTATTACGAGCTGTACAAGTCTGAAATTTGATTTCTTTTTTAATCTGGCCTCATTTTATTGTATCTGCTAAGCTGTGCTAAATCAAGTGGCTAGTTTAACTGATAGAGCACCAGACTAGAGGTGAGAACTTTTTAACTATGTCATTTTTCCTAATAAACTGGCTCTCTCTATGCCAAAATTCCCTTATGTATAAAATGGAGGTTATAATGTCCATCCTCTCTTCACTTCTCAAGGATTTGGTGAGACCCAATATCATTGTGTAAAGTATCTAAAGATGATCATTAATCAATAATAATTAATGAGGCTACTACCTCATTGATGGAGTATCCAGGTCCTTCATTTCATCTTTGATCTGACTTTTCAATCCTTCTACAAGAGAGGTGACAGAAAAGTAAACAAATAACGAATTGAAACTTAAACCTTTTGGGTCCTTTATGAATAATTCTTGGTTGTGACATGCGGAAGAGAGAAAGAGAATGAATGGGTAGAGTAAGAATTTAGGATTATCTGGAGATTTCAGTTATCTAGCCCTCTTAGAAATAAGTCATATTTCATCAATGTGTAACTAGTGTAACTAGTGATTCTAGGCTTACACTAGCCAATTCCTATCTTGGGAGTTGACCCCAAAAGAAAAATTCCCTCTCTTTGACTGATTGTTCAATGGATGTTACTCTAGGAAAATCTCTGAATATAGCTATATGGTTTCAATTATAGCGGAATTCAGTTACCATTGGAGTAACTATTTAACACTCTTGTGGATCCTTAGCCTGCTACTTGGTCCCTCCAAAGCTCATCGTGTCACTCTATGGTTTGGATTCTCCCCAGAAGGCAAATACTTGAGGCTGCTGAAGATGCAATCCCTTCCTATCAGATCTCTACTATCAAAATGACTTAGCTTTTTTCTTGAAGTGAGATGTAGTTCAGGAGGCATGTGGGTGATCCTCCCTTCTCTCCAAGAAGCATAAATTTCTTCTATCTAGAAAGTATGTCTGATCTCTTACATCTTGAACTCGAGGCTCCCCCATGAGTTTACCCCAAAAACAGGTACTTCCCAGAAGATCTCTCTTCTCTGCTCATAAGGTTAGATTCTCAGATAATTAAAAAAATACTACTCTCATCCACACAAAAATTGGAAGTTCATGAAAATTGCCCTGAATTGCATGTTCAGGTTGAGTGAGCACTCATGCACATGAACTTCTTCCCTCTCTTATTTTTACTGATTTATTTTTGCTTTTATACCACACTCATTTCCAAATAGCTCCCTCTTCCTTCCTCTGTCCTTGAGACAAATATTCTAAAAGAAAGGAAAGAAGCAATTCAACAAAACAAATCCACACAAGATTGTGTCAGGCAGCTAGGCAGCACAGTGGGTAGAGCATGGGATCAGGAGTCCAGGAAGACCTGAGTGAAAATCCAGCCTCAGACTTTGCCTCAAGTTTTCTCATCTATAAAATAGAGGTGATAATTGTACCTCTCCATCTAGAGTTGTTGTGTGCACAGAATGAAATAATATTTGTAAAGTGTTTCGCAGACCTTAAAACACTATATAAATGCTGGTTATTATTATATAAGAAGTTTTATATCCATGGATCCTCATTCCTACGGTGAAGGGAAAGTGATGCATTTTCTCAATTCTTCTCTAGTCTATAATGTGTTTTTTGCAGGAGAATTGTAAATGTTTCAGCTGCTTCCATCTCCCAAGTTTGGGAAGCCTACTATTAAGATGACTTATCTATCTCTGGTCTTAGGCAAGTGCACACCTCCCTCAGGTGACCTGCCCCAAGTCAGTCATTCCCAGGTACTTGGCAGGGAGAGAAGCAAACAGAGTTTTCACAAACAAGACCAGACCTCTGCTATACACTGACTTGTCTTCTGAACAGGCCCCAGGGAATGGAAGTCCAAAAGTTATCAAGCTGATTTGCTTGCTCACTTTGATAAACTGCAAAAAAGGAGCCACCCTTTGACACAAATCTGTCCTCTTGCATCTCCTGCAAGCCAGTTATCTTGGAGGTAGCCTTACTTCTGTGGAAGCAATCATGAATTCTTTATCCCCTGGGCAAGATGTTAGTGGTCATGCTCATGTCTCCATGGGAAGATGTCCCTCCTAATGCTTCAAAGAAAAAGCTACTTCCTAAAAGCTTATCACATTTAACTGAAAGAGCTCATTAAATGGATCTGGGATTTCACTGATCAATCCCTCTTACTTTTTATTTACTTTTACTTGCTTTCTTTGGTTGTTTAGCTTTGACACAGGAGTATTTACTTCAAAATTATAACAAGAAGTACATTTTCCACTAAAACCTGAAGTAGGGAGGGTGGAAAAATTCTCTCTCTTAGGCCATCTGTTTCTTAAGTTAGCTTCTATATGGCACTCACATGTCAACTTCATTTCAAAATATGGCATAGTCATTAAGTGGGCCGGCATCTCAGTGACGCCAGCTGATCCTGAAGGTTTTCCTTAAAACCTGGCTAACTACTAAACCTAGCATGGACCTAACTCCCACATCTCCTGGTGGTTTACTCTCCCAACTTTTTGAAGTACACAAGATTACAATCATCTCAAATATCTTTCCCCTAATATATGACAGAACAAACAATAAGGTAAAGAACCAAGGCATTTATTTATAGGTTATATGTTGGCCACAGGTAGGAAAGAGTTAAACCAAGGACTTATATCAAGTCATTACCAGTTTTATTTTTTAATTAAATTGTATTTTCAGATTTTACATTCTATCTCCTACCCAGCCCCTACTGAGAAAGCAATGTGATTGCCTTTCCTCTAGAGCCTGTGACAATTGACCACTGCTCTTTCATTCAGGGAGCAGACCTCTACTGAACCTGATGAAGAAATCCACTTTAATCTCCCTCTGCAAATAAATCCTGTAGGCTCAAAACTTTTTTAGGGTCAATGGGCTTTCTATGTCAAGCAATGTTTCCTAAGTCAAGTTTGGGAAGTTGGCTGAGCTCTGGGCCTTTGGGTTCTTGAAGACTGGTTACAAGAAGGCTGGTAAGTTTATGGAAGGGCACTCAGAATACAGAAGGAAGGATTTAAATTAGATATAAAGAATAAATTTGTTACAGTGAGGTTTGTTAGTATTTTAGAAGAAGTGATTGACAGAAACTAAAGAATCTTCTTCCCCAGGTGTCCTTAAAAATAGGATGAACTCTTATAATACTAAGATGCTTGAAGCAATCTCCAAATGAAGCAGGTAGAGGAACTATGATGAATGGGTTTAATCCCTTGACATTGCAGAGAGTTCTGTGTATTACAGATTTTTGTTATTTTGTACTGGACAAAGAATGAGTAATAAATGTGTGGAGCTGCTCTTTTGGTTCTAGGACACAGAATTCAAACTTCACCTTTGCTTCCAGACACATGTTGAAGACTGAGCACTGAACTGGAAGTAAAAAAGGCTTGGGTCCTAGTCTGCCTTTGCCATTAACTATTTGGGCATTTCATTTTATTTTTCTAGGCCTCTATTTCTCCATCTGTGAAATGAGAGGTTTGGACTAGATGATTTCCAAAGTTTCTCCCATTTTTATAACTCTGTGATTCAGTAGGGAGTTAACCAACTCCATAAAACCACCATAAAAAGTTTCTATGTTCTAAATTATAGAAAAAGAGCTCATGTCTTACCTTCCAGGTTTTTCTAAAGATCTTTCTTCAACCTCCTTACTTTTGGAAGACTATCTCTAAGCAAGATGCATTTGATTCTTTCTGTGTAAGTCTGGTAATTTGAGTAAGTGATTTACTGTTCTAACTCTCTACCTGAGCGTGCATTTGGACACATGAAGAAATCCTGTAGGTATTTGAGAGCCAGAGAATGCCTAAAGGAGGAGGTATTGCCACAGTTAGAAGGATTCTGAGGATACAAGATATAGAAGCCTCTCAGCATGTGGATCTGATCCCGTACTTTCTATCTCCATTCATGTGGGTCATCCCCACTCACTGTTTCTGTCTTTATTCTTTTATAGAAAGCAGATCTGGCAGTAGCTGGTCTCACTATCACAGCAGAAAGGGAGAAGGTGATCGATTTCTCCAAGCCGTTCATGACTCTGGGAATTAGTATTCTTTACAGGGTTCATATGGTAAGAGACTTATTTTATAAGCATTTATGTCATTAAAGTTATTTGCATGCAAACACACAGTTATATGGTAATAATGAATGACTCATGGAAATATTTAGGTTTCAGACTGAAACGCAAATGTGCTAGGCTATTTTTTTCTTCTGTCAGCTGTGTGGACAAGCAGCCGGAATAAGTAGAAGTCTCACTTATGGGCTTTTCTACATTAATTGCTTCCTCCTCTTGGAAAAGGGATGGCCAACAAGGATGTTGAAATACTTGGTACATAATGAGGATGTGATTTGGCTCCATTACTCATTCTGTTTCCCCTAGGAGAGGAAGCGTGACCTTGAAAGCCTGAAAATTGTCATGGTCCACAGTGCCCTGGCACTTATGCAATTCATGTGACTCTCCCCTCCCTCCATCGCCAAATCTTTCCTGCTCCTCAAGCTTCCAAATTAATTTCCAATATATTTTTCCAATACATTCCAATATAATTTCCAATAACCATGCAGTTATCTGATCAAATAACTTAGAGCTGAAGGAGATCTTAGGGATCATCCTCTCACCCAGTCACCTTATTCTACAGATGAAGAAACTAGAGTCCACAGTATCACTTGTCCTAACATGAAGAAGCCAAACATGAATTCAAATGTAGATCCACAGACTCCAAGTTCAGTATTCATTCTCCCCATCATCCATACTACAGGAGACCAAACAATCTCATATAATCCAAAACAGTGGATAATTCAAATGTCACTTCTATTTTGTTTTCTAATGGGCTTTGCTTTTGTAATGATGCTTTACTAAAGTGAATATTAAAGAGAATTTGTTTTCTTGGAACACACACCAATTGGTGGGAAATGAAAGTACATTTTCCTGAGATAACTTGGCTGGATAGACCTTGACCTTGCAAATACGAATATAGTGTCTCTTTCCCAGGAAGTGATATAGGGATACTGATAGCCTCTTTTCTGACCAAAATTATGCTGGGAAAGGCAGGACAGAATTAAGCATTGACCATATATAATCCACCAAGTAGATAATCCTTAAGCAGATAACCAAGAGTTGACTTCATGTAGTTATCTTTTTGAGCCAGAAAAGCTGCTTTTTCATTCTATTATCCAAAAAGACTTATTATGGACACTGTTTATATGGATTTCATTGCTCCTTTTCACTGTCTGCTGCCAGACATTTGAGGTACATGGTGCCAGGACACTGTAGCCCATGCCAATTTTCAGCTAGGTGTAAGAAGGATCCAGAAATAAAAAGACAGCCTGACTAAGATGCTTCTAATCTCTACCTTATGCAGAATGTGCTTCCAGCTGTGTTCTGGATGTAGGGTGTCAATATCCCCAAAATTTTGTTCCTAAGAGAACAGTGAAGGATCTCAGTTTATAGTTCCCAGTCCACCTGTTCTCCAAGTCCCTGGTAACTGCTAAGACAATATCCAAATTGAATAGCAACCTGACCATAAGCAGGAGAGAGGACTTTCCTATCCCACAGCCAAATTTGGGCTCAACTGCTCAGATCCATATGCCACAATATCCACCTCAATTCTTGAGCTGACTTGGGAGAAAGAAAAATTGTAGAAACTAAAAGGGCAGGATTTATTTGTATCTAGCTCTCATTTGAAGATCTATATGGATTATCATAGAATCATAGCATATTGAAGTATGAATAAACCTTAGAGATTACCTGGGAGGACCAAAGGGGCATAGACTCCTACTTGGAAGAAACCCTGGCCAACAACTTAAAATAATAGATGAAAAACTGAGGACCAAGAAGATCTCACTCTAGGTCACATAGCTTGTAGCTATTTTCAATTTTATTAATTTCCCCTTTTATTTTTAGAATTTCCAATTTGGTATTTAATTGAGGGTTTTTAATTTGTTCTTTTTCTAGTTTTTTTAATAATAAGCCCAATTCATTGATCTTTTCTTTCTCTATTTTATGCAAGTAAGCATCTAGAGATAGAAAATTGCCCCTTATAACCGCTTTGGCTGTATCCCACAAATTTTGGTATGTTGTTTCCTTATTGTCATAAGCATCTAGAGATAGAAAATTGCCCCTTATAACCGCTTTGGCTGTATCCCACAAATTTTGGTATGTTGTTTCCTTATTGTCATAAGCATCTAGAGATAGAAAATTGCCCCTTATAACCGCTTTGGCTGTATCCCACAAATTTTGGTATGTTGTTTCCTTATTGTCATAAGCATCTAGAGATAGAAAATTGCCCCTTATAACCGCTTTGGCTGTATCCCACAAATTTTGGTATGTTGTTTCCTTATTGTCATAAGCATCTAGAGATAGAAAATTGCCCCTTATAACCGCTTTGGCTGTATCCCACAAATTTTGGTATGTTGTTTCCTTATTGTCATAAGCATCTAGAGATAGAAAATTGCCCCTTATAACCGCTTTGGCTGTATCCCACAAATTTTGGTATGTTGTTTCCTTATTGTCATAAGCATCTAGAGATAGAAAATTGCCCCTTATAACCGCTTTGGCTGTATCCCACAAATTTTGGTATGTTGTTTCCTTATTGTCATAAGCATCTAGAGATAGAAAATTGCCCCTTATAACCGCTTTGGCTGTATCCCACAAATTTTGGTATGTTGTTTCCTTATTGTCATTCTCCTGGATGAAATTATTGATTGTGTCTATGATTTGCTCTTTCACCCATTCATTCTTCAGGATTAGATTATTTAATTTCCAATTAACTTTTGGTCTATTTTCTCCTGGCCTTATATTGCATTTGATTTTTATTGCATCATGATCTGAAAAAGATGAATTTACTATTTCTGCCTTTCTGCATTTGATTTTGAGGTTTTTATGCCCTAATACATGGTCAATTTTTGTATAAGTTCCACGGACTGCTGAGAAAAAAGTAAACTCCCTACCATCTCCATTCAATTTTCTCCATAGATCTATCATACCTAACTTTTCTAACAATTGGTTTACCTTCCTAGTTTCTTTCTTATTTATTTTGTGGTTTGATTTATTTAATTCTGAGAGAGCAAGGTTGAGATCCCCCACTAGTATAGTTTGGCTGTCTATTTCTTCTTGCATCTCTCTTAATTTCTCCCCTAGGAATTTGGATGCTATTGCACTTGGTGCATATATATTTAGTATTGATATTGCTACATTATCTATGGTACCCTTTAATAAAATATAGTTTCCTTCCTTATCTCTTTTGATTAGATCTATCTTGGCTTTTACTTGATCTGAGATAAGGATTGCTACCCCTGCTTTTTTTTTTTGTTCACCTGAAGCATAATAGGTTCTGCTCCAGCCTTTTACCTTCATCCTATATGTGTCACTATGTTTTAGATGTGTTTTTTGTAGACAACACATTGTGGGATTCTGATTTTTAATCCAGTCTGATATCCACTTCCGCTTTATGGGAGAGTTCATCCCATTCACATTCACAGTTAGAATAACTAATTCTTTATTTCTTGCCATCTTATTTACCCAAGTTATGTTTTCCCCTTTTCTTTCCCCTTTCTCCCTTCCCCCCTCCAAACTATTTTGCTTTTGATGACCCCCTCCCCCAAACAATCCTCCACCCTTTAGATCCCCTCCCTTTCCATTCTATTAGTTTATCCCTTTCTTTTCCTCCTTTCCTTCCCACTCCCCTCTAGCAATAGCCAAGTTTCTATGTGAAATCAAGTGTCTGATATACACTTTTAGAG
Organism: Myrmecobius fasciatus; assembly: GCA_023553655.1. Taxonomy (NCBI): domain Eukaryota; kingdom Metazoa; phylum Chordata; class Mammalia; order Dasyuromorphia; family Myrmecobiidae; genus Myrmecobius; species Myrmecobius fasciatus. Next base: position 1,434 of record JAJPUD010004607.1, on the reverse strand, counting down.
CCCAACCTGATGAGAGTAATATTTACACAATGCTCATCTCCCTCCCCTCTTTCTCTCAATTATATTAGGTTTTCTTTGCCTCTTCAAGAGATTTTACCTTGTTTTTACCTCCTTTTTTTTAGATCTTATTTTACCACTTTTTCCTTCTTTTCCCCAGTATGACAACCTTTCCCCCTCTAGTTTTCTTTTTCACATTATCAAAGTAATATCTAGTTAATTATACCCCCAAACTTTAAGTATCCCCCTAGTAAAAATAAAGTTCTCAAGAGTCCTTTCCTTTTTACCTTTTTATGCTTCTCTTAAGTTCTGTGTTTGGAGGTCAAATTTTTTGTTCAGATCTGGTCTTTTCATTAGAAATAGGTGAAATTCACCTATATCATTGAATGACCATCTTCTTCCCTGGAGGATAATGCTCATTCTAGCTGGATAGGTTATTCTTGGCTGTAATCCAAGTTCCTTTGCCTTTCGAAGTATCTGATTCCAGGCCCTTGGATCCTTCAACGTGGAGGGTGACAAATCGTGTGTGATTCTAATTATTGATCCTCGGTATTTGAATTGTTTCTTTCTAGTTGCTAGCAGAATCTTTTCCTTGGTGCGATAGTCCTGACATTTAGCCACAATATTCCTTGGGATTTTAATTTTGAGGTCTCTTTCAAGAGGTGATCGGTGGATTCTTTCAATGGTGATTTTGCCTTCTGATTCTACAACCTCAAGGCATTTTTCTTTCAGGATTTCCTGGAAGATAGTGTTTAAATTCTTTTTTTCATCATGGCTTTCAGGAAGTCCAGTAATCCTTAGATTGTCTCTCCTAGATCTATTTTCCAAGTCAGTTGTTTTTCCTAGGAGATATTTCATATTTTCTTCTATTTTTTCATTTTTTTGTTTTTGTTTGACTGATTCTTGAAGTCTTATTGAGTCATTCACTTGCATTTGTTCAATTCTTATTTTTAAAGTGTTGTTTTCTTCAGTTACCTTTTTTAGCTCCTTTTGTAACTGGCCAGTTGAATTTTTTTGTTCATTACACTCTTTTTCCCCTTCACTAATTTTATTTTTCAGTGCATTATTGTCTATTTCCAATTCACCAATTTTGTTTTTCAATAAATTGGTGTCTTTTTCATATCTCTTTTGCAGAGCATCATGTCCTTCTTGCAAGATATTGTATCCTTCTTGCACTGATTTCAGTTTATTTTCCCATTTATCCTCCAGCTCTTTTATGAGTTTCTTTCTTTATGCAATCTTCCAGAAAGGCCTTTTGAAAAAGGGACCAGTGATGGTCCTTGATGACTTTCTCTAGAATTTTGTCTAAAGGAACCTCAGGATCTGGGGTCTGCCCTCCTTTCTCTTAATAGAAGCTGCCTATGGTAAGAGCTCTCTTTTGCTTCATTTTTTAGACACCTCCCTGGGGGTCTGTTTAAGGCTAGAGAAGTGGCTGGC
>JAJPUD010004606.1:160098-190175 GCA_023553655.1 Myrmecobius fasciatus | reverse complement strand
TATATATACATATATATATATATCACTGAACACCTAAGGAAAAGACAAAAATAAAACCAGAAGCTTTATAATTTCAACTTATATTGCTGTGCACCCCAAGTTCTGTGAGGCTTGAAAAAAATAATAAATCAAATACTACCTTATTTAATTCTTCTTATAGGAAACCTGAAAAACTGCTGTGACCAATTTCTTGTTAATAAGTCGAGTCAAATTAAAAGTAGCCTTGTTATTATTGAATTAAATCTGAACCATGTCCAAAATGAATGGATGAACATCTTCCAATAAAGTAAACCTGCCACAAATTAATTAATTAATTAATTAGTCAATCTTGGTGTAGGAGAGTAATAACTTTGGTTTTGTAAGGGAAAAAAATGTTTCACAATCATTTTCCTTATAAAAGAGTGACAGATAATACAAATTAAAGTAGTAATAGATGTTATCTGTCATTATTTTACTAAAGCTTTTTTTTTTATTTTTTGTCCCAGATGATAACAAAATCACGAAACTCAGGAGATCTACACTAATATCAATGGAAATTGGAGAGAGGGCTGTTTATTTGGTATAAAGTTCATATTCAGAATATTAATATTAACTTAGTGAAATCAAACTAGGAAAAACTGAACAATGTGATCAAGATTCAATTTCAATTTGATAAAACAATCAATGAAATTAGACACAAGATAAGGAAAGTACACTTTGTAATGAAAATTAATGGATACAAATCGATCTCTGACTATGGGAAGAAGAAAATAAAGCAAAACAAAACACAAAGAGCAGTAGGTTACCAGGTTAAATATGCAGAAGAATATATATCATAATTACAATAGAAAGTGTTTTGTTAGAAATAAGAAAACAATATCAAAATATGAAAATTATAATCATCATATTAAAGATTAGTATGAGACAATATGACGTAATGGATAAAAGGCTGGTCTTAGAATGAGGAAGATGTGTATTTAATCACTTTTTTCTGATATTCTCTCTGTGTGTCTCTCTCTCTGTGTCTCTCTGTGTCTTTCTCTGTCTATCTCTCTCCATCCCACTGTCTCTCCTTGTGTCTTTCTCTCTCATATGTACACACACATACATATGTATATATGTGTATAAGTGTGTGTGTGTGTGTGTGTTTGTGTCAGCTATGTGACCTCCACCAAATCAATTAACCTCAAAATGCTCCAATTCTTTAAGACTATATATTTCAAATAAGATGCTAACTTGCATTGATAGTTTCTTCATTTAAAAGTTCTTCCTACCAATAAATGATAGGAACAATAAACTAAGGACCTCTCTAAAATATTGTACCCAACACTGAACATTATTTTTCAAACAACATTTGAATAAGATTCATTCAGGGAAGATCTGATTAAGATCAGAAAATAGGTCAAAGGAATTCTTTAGCATCAAGAGAAGGAGGGTGGACTGAACACAGTTTTGGAATATGATGTTTTTCTCTGTTATGAAATTATTCTCTTTTGAGAAAGCTAGGTGACACAGTTGGTAGTGTGTTAGATCTACAATAAGAGAAATGAGTCCAAATTCAGCTTCATACACTTAATAGTTTTGTGATCCGGGAAAAGTTACATAACTTCTGGCTACCCAAGTTTCTTCATCATATAAAAGGAAGGACATTTAGTACCTACACTGATATGACAATAAAATGAGATATTTGCAAAATGCTTAACACAGTGACTGGAACATGGAACTTAATATAGACTTAATAGTAGGTGCTCTCAAAACAGATTGTCCTTTCACAAGAGTAGAGATGATGAGCTCATATAAATTTTGGTTGAGGGTAATGAAATTGAGAAATAAACATGTAGATGGGAAAAGTGGGTAGCACAGTGGATAGCATACCTGGCCTGGAGCCAGGAATACTCCTCCTGAGTTCAAATCTAGCCTCAGATACTTAACCATCTATGTAACTCTTGGCAAGTCATTGGCTCAGTTGCCTTACATTTAAAATGAACTGGAGAAGGAAATGAAAAAACAAAACAAAACAAAACAAAAAACCACATTTTAGTGTCTTTGCCAAGAAAACACAAAATGAGGTAACTAAATGCCAAACATAATTTAGAATATTAGGGGAAAGACCTTTAGTGCTGGGGAAATAAGAGAGATATTGTAGCAATTTCCCATGCTTTGCTTTCCCTAAGAAGAAGTCATTATCTGATATTATTGATACTGCTAATAGCCTTCTATTAATTTTTCTGACTGCAAATGAACCTTTAGTGTTGTTTCTTCATTGCCTATTATTTCAATTTAGATTTTTAAAAAATCCATTATAAAGTACATTCATCAGTGATATCATTATTCACATCTTTGAAGAGTCAGAGTTATTAATTGCTGAGGTTTTCTAAACTAAATCTGTAGATGGACAGTACAAATTGTCAAAGAGTTTTTAACTAACAGACTAATACCCAGGAAGGTTTGTCAGGGTGTTTCAATGAGTTACCTGACACACAAAAACACAGAAAGTATCTCCAAAAACATACTTGTGAAAGCTAAATCAGTATATGCTCCAAGACTAGTATGCAGGTTGGACAATGATTTTCCCTTGCTCCTGGAAGGCAGAATATCCATACTTAAAAAGAATAAGTGCAAACACCCCAATCTATGCAGATTGTCCATTGGCTTAAGTATGAATTGTAGCTGATCTCAACTTCCTCATCAGTATCAATTGACAGTTCTATAAATAACCATTATATCTCATTAGCAGACTTTTAATCTATTTACTAATATAGCCAATGTCAAACTCTATGTTTACACATGAAGTTTAATTGCTTTCCTATCTTTTTTCAACAACTTTTTGAGACCTAACATAATTTTCCATATAAGCATAATTCTACACACTCACCCTTCAAGTGTAGCAGATTAATATGTTTGTTATACTAAGTTATATATATACATATATATATATGTTTATTATCTATCACCTAATCACCAATCTCTTCATCCATAGTAAATAATGAAAAATAACAAAAAACTTTTTTTTTGTTAAAAATTAAGTTATATCCAATCATGTAATAATTAATCAACAATAGTTTATAACTAACAAAGAGTGAAAGTGTATGTGAGGAAAGTGACAGAAACTGCTTGGCTGGATAATAATGTTCAGGGTGGGAATGACATATAATGTAGTTGGAAAAACAGAATAGAAACATCTAGCCCAGGTGAATTTTTGAAAATTGTCTTTAATACTGTTAAACTAGGAACCGAAAGCAAATTTTACAATTTATAAATTGAAAATTTCTTTCTTAAAAGAATACATATCCATGTAATTTTAATCATGTTATAATTATGTATGGCTTATTTTTTGTTGTTGTTCAGTTATTTTTCAGTCAGGTCTGAACATTCATGACTCTATTTTGGACAATTCCTTGTCAAAGACACTGGACTGGTTTGCCATTTCCTATTCTTCATTGTTCATTGTTATGAATGAAGAACTGAAACAGAGAATTTTAAGTGACTAGCCTGGAGCTAATAAGTCTCTGAAGTACAATTGAAGTCATGATGATACTTCCTGATTCTAATCTCAGTGTTCTATACACTGTGCCACTTTGGGAATAACAGTTCAAATCTCTTCTCTGTCACTTGCCTTTGGAACTCTGGTCAACTTAATTACCTTATAAAGGCATCTTATCTCTCAATCCATATTCTTATCAACTTTAGAGTTTGGCACAAAGTTCCATAGACAAATATTTCCAAGCAAGAAATATTGAAGGACTAAAGAGTTGCATAATTTCCTTTTGTTTTGACTACATCTGAGTATAGTGTCTGTTATCTACTAAGAGAAAATAAAATCAAAATATCCAGTTCTTAATATAATGAGGGAGTAAATCATAACTGTCAACAGTAATATGCCAGAACTTCATTAAGCTTTGTTTGAAACATCCAGCTGGCCTAGAAGGTTAATCTATTTAGAGGTCAGGAAGTAATCATAAGTTCATAAAGTCACATGCAATTACAGTATACAATCTGTCACATGGAAGAGATTACTTCCAGGTTGATTAGAAAAAGTTGCCAAGGTTGACTCCCAGTAATCAAGAAACAACGTTTGATCAAGTTCAATTTTATAAATGAAGATTTTATTTTTAAGTTTAATATTTTTCTACTAAATCATTTTTAAGGCTCAATATGACATGGAAATAATGTTGGTTTCAGGAATTCTAAGTGATTCAAGTGTTAGCTCTGGCATATTCTACTAAGTTTAAATAGCTTTTTATAAAGCACTATGTTTATCATCTAAGGACACACCTAACTAAGTGAGAAATGTTCAGCATCATAAAGCTGGTCATCAAATGCTGAATGTTAACAACATCAATTCATTTATCTTTTTACTAAGAATGAGAAAAAGTTAACTCTTTGATGGCAGGAACTTTATTATATATGTGAATATCTCCATTGACCATTATAGTGCCTTGTAATTATTAGATAATTAATACATGATTTCTAGACTGTTGAATTTTAATGATATATGTGAATGGGAGAGTCATCCCATTTTGTAAAATAAGGGAAAATATTTTGGAATTGAAGAAGTATAACTCCAAAATTAAGAAAAAAATATTAACTGGGAAATATTTGCACCAAATTTCTCTAAGTCTTATAATCATGATATATTAAGAAGTTATTTGAATTTTGAATACTGAGACATGTTCCAATTGAGAAATAGTCAAAATATGTGAACAGTTTAAAAAGGTAGAACTCCAAGTTATCAAGAAACATATAAATATTGTAAATTGTAAATAGAAAATAAAAGAAAAAATAAAGTAACTTTGAAGTTTTATTTTACATCCATAAACAGGACAAGAGGAAAATGATAAATGTTAGAGATGCTCTGGAAAAGGTACACTAATGTATTATTGGTGGAAGTGTGAATCAGTCTTGTCATTCTATAAAACCCTTTGGAAAGATGCTACCAAAATTACTATAACAGACCTAGCTTTTTACCCTACTACTCAACTATTAGACCTATGTCCCTCAAAGTAAAAGAAATAACAAAAAAATCTATTTCTATGAGATAAAAGATCTAGAGAAGGCAAATAGCAAAGTGGTTAGAGTGCCAGAGTCAGGAGTCAGGAGGACCTAAGTTCAAATTTAGTTCCAGATACTTACTAGGTACATGACCTTTGTATACCTTAACTTCAGTTTCTTTCTTTGGTTTCCTCCACTGCAAAATAGATATAATAATAGGATCTACCTCCCAGAGTTGTATTGAGTATAAAAAGAGATTACATACATACATACATACATACATACATGCATACATACATACATATATACATCCATACGTGCATATATAATACTTAGTGTAGTATCTGGCACATAGGAAATCCAATGACAATGTTAGCTATTGTTATCATCATCATCATCTTCTTCAATATATTAATAGCATTTCTTTTATGCTTAGTAATATTTTTAGATTATATGGGTTTCCTCCTACTCAGAATTACCAACAACTTGTTTAACATAAATATACAAAAAATTTCAAAATTAACCATTCAGAGAAAAAAGGTAAGAACAAATGCAGAGCAAATTGAGCAGAACTAGGGGAACAATGTATTCAATAATAGTTTTTAAAGAAAAACCACATCAGAAAACTTTGAAATTATTGTAAATACATTGGCAAACTTAAAATCCAAAAGGAATTATGATAAAACATGATGCTTACCTCCAGATAGAGAACTGATTCATTTAAAATTCATAAAGGGACATACATTTTTTGACATGGCAGCTGTGGAAATTGTTTTATCAGACTATGCAGCTGTATATTGAGGGCTATTTTTCTCCTTTTAATGGAGAAAGGGAAATGGAGATGAATTAAAATGATGTTTAAGGAAAAAAATAATTTTGAATCAATCAAGATAATAGTATGGGCGTTCCCCAGGAGATAATTACCATAGATACTTGAACAGATCTTTGATCACATCTGTACAGGTCCAAATCTTTGTATATCTGCTCCTCTTATATGCTCCTTGTTCCTGTTCACCCTTAAGTTCACCAAATGAGGTTGACAAGAATCCTTTCTAGTTTTTTTTTTTCTGATATAGTTTGAAAGACTGATTTAATGAATTGTATGAATCAATGGGTTTTTCTAAAGCACTTATTGTGTTTCAAGTGCTGTCTTTTCCTGTATTATAGTGGGAAGACTGTGCTGTGATATTTCATTGTACTTATTAGCAGATGTATGTAGGTATGTTTGTATGTATATGTGTATCTATGTATGAATTAAAAAGGTTTTTGTTGCTTATAGAAGTTTATAACCTTTAATATGTGTATAACCTTTAATAAGTATATATATATATGTATATACATATATGTGTACATGTAAAGTGTGTACACATGTACACACAAATACACAGATGTCAGAGATGATTGTAGATACAATACAAAAGGTGTGGTATCTTGGACAGCCAATATTAATGAACACTGGATTGGATTAAATTTGAACAGGGGTGAACAGTGAAACATATTGTCTTTATAAATACACATATTTAGATGTGTGTATTTGTGTGTACATATGAATACCCTACTTTGAACACAGATTTCCAATTATCATACAAATAAAATAATATCTGGACTCATCCTATTCTTTGCATAAACTTTCCCTTCTTGTAACTTCTTTAAATTTATGTTACCATAATCTGTCCTGTAATGCTACCTTGTGATCTCAGAGTCATCTTTGGTTCACTTATTTCCACTTTTACTGAGTTAAATATTTACTAATTTGATTTCAGTATAATGAATAGAGTGCTAAAACTGGAAACAAGAAGTTTTAATTCAAATCTAGCCTTAGACCCTTATTAGTAATGTGATTAGGGCAAGTCAGTTAATCTCTGCCTCAGTTTCCTCAATTATAAAAATGTGGATCATAACAAAATTGTCAAGATTGTTTTAAAGATAAAATATGATAATTCTTGTAATTTTAAAAGCTAAGGACACTAAAAATGCCAGGAGTTAAAGTTGTTACTACCTCTATAGTCTAATATTATAATATACTTCAAAGTTCTAATTTATAATCCTACAAAATCTTTTATTTACAACATTATTACTTCATTCTATAGAATTTTTCTGATATTAAAATGTCTCTCCTCAAATTCTGCATTTCTTGATAGAGAAACCAATCTACTTATTCAATCTACAACCTGGGAAGAAACATAACCCATATCGACATAAGTACATGTCTATGAATATAAACATATATACACATATGGACATATTCTGTATACCCTTTTTCATGTGCTGCTGTCTTCTCTAGTAGAATATCTAATTGTGAATTTTGATACAATTTTTTCCTTTTTTTTCAAATTCTCAGGGAAGGGAAGAGTATCTGGTACCTATCAGGAACTAAATAAATTTTTGCTGATATATTGGTTCATGTGGCAGAGGTAAGATGGCGAATTGCAGACCGCGTTCTCTGTGAGCTCCTGAGACCTTCCCTCAGAACCAAACAAATTGAGCCTCTGAACTTGTTTTGGAGTGAGGGCTCCACCAAACACTTGGAATACAATGCACTTCTACCAACAATGTATTTTGAAAAAACTCCAAAGAAGGTTAGCCTCAGGGGAAGCGGCCGCTGGTCACAATCAGATGCCAGCCAGCGTGGAAGTCAGGGCTGTGACAGAGGGGTGGATTTTAGGCACCCAGGAAGCCCTGGGAGACACCTGGCCACTTTGCTCTGCTTGTGGGCAGGTGCTTTGGCAGATCTCCCTCTGATAAAGAGTGGATTAAGAGCAGCTGAAAACGTAGTCCTAGTGCAGATCTAGCCTGACAAGCCTCAGGCTGGAAGTCAACTCGGCAAACTGCCCCAGGGCAAATTGAAACTGCGGCAGAATTCCCTGCTGGTGACTGATACCTCAGCTCAAAATCATGAGCAAGAAGCAGAAGTGAGCTCTCACCATAGACAGCTTCTACAGAGAAAAACTAGAGCAGTCCCCAGATACTGAGATTCTGAAAACAATCCCAGATGAAGCCACAAAGGCAGATTTAAGCTGGTCTCCCTTTCAGAAGGCTTACCTGGAAGATTGCATAAAGAATCTCAAAAGAGAGCTAGAAGAAGAATGGGGAAATAAATTGAGATCACGGCAACAGAGATATCAAAAACTGGAAAATAGGACTGGTGAATTGGAAAAAGAAAACAATTCACTGAAAAACAAAATTGGGGAACTGGAAAAAGACAAAAAATCACTGAAAAATAAAATTGGCAAAATGGAAAAAGAATGCGTTGAATTAAGTAATACAATTGGCCAGCTACAAAGGAGCTAAAAAAGATAACTGAAGGAAATAGTACTTTACAAATTAAAACTGAGCAAATAGAAGTAAATGACTCAATAAGACTTCAAGAATCAGTCAAACAAAAACAAAAAATGAAAAAAATACAAGAAAATATGAAATATCTCCTAGGAAAAACAACTGACTTGGAAAACAGATCCAGGAGACACAATCTAAGGATTATCGTACTCCCTGAAAGCCAAGAAGAAAAAAAGAACCTTGATGCTATCTTCCAGGAACTCATGAAAGAGAATTGCCCTGATGTTTTAGAATCAGAAGGCAAAGCTGGAATTAAAAGAATTCACCGATCACCTCCTGAAAGAGACCCCAAAATTAATACCCCAAGGAATATTGTGGCCAAATTTCAGGACTATCGCACCAAGGCAAGGATATTGCAAGCTGCTAGAAAGAAACAGTTCAAAAACTGAGGAACTGTAATTAGAATTACACAAGAGCTGTCAGCTTCCACATTAAAGGATCGAAGGGCTTGGAATCAGATATTCTGAAAGGCAAAAGAACTTGGATTACAGCCAAGAATAAGTTATCCATCTAGAATGAGCATCATCTTCCAGGGAAGAAGATGGTCTTTAAATAATACAGGAGAATTTCACCTATTTCTAATGAAAAGACCAGATCGGAACAAAAAATTTGACCTCCAAATAGAGAACTCAAGAGAAGCATAAAAAAATAAAAAGGAAAGAACTCTTGAGAACTATATTTCTACTATAGGTATCCTTAAAGAATGGGAGTATAATTGGATTTTTCTTTGATAATAATGGAAAGGAAATTAGAGGAGGAAGGGAAACCATACTGAAAAAAAAAGGGGGGGGAAGGAGGCAAAATAAAGTAAAGATAAAGGAGGTAAAATAAGACAAAATCTCATAAATAGACATAGAAGACCTAATATAATTGAGGGAAAGAAGGGAGGGCGATGAGTATTGTGTAAACCTTACTCTCATTAGATTGGATTGTTAAGAGAGTATATCAGACACATTTGACTTCAAAGAAAGGCCTAACCTTCTTTGTGAGAAGGTGGGAGGGAAAGGAGGAAAGGAAAGGGATAGACTAATAGAAGGATTAGGGGAAAGGTGTAAAGGGGAGGGAGGGGTTCTAAAAGGGGGAGGACTGTTGGAGGTAGGTGGTCATCAAAAATAAAGTACTGGGGAGGGGGGAAGGGAGAGAGGAGAAAGAGAAGAGAAAATCATAACTCTGGGTAAATAAGATGGCAAGGAATACAGATATAGTTATTTTAACTGTGAATGTGAATGGGATGAACTCTCCCATAAAATGGAAGTGGGTAGCAGACTGGATTAAAAGCCAAAATCCTACAATATGTTTACAAGAAACACATCTAAAACATAGAGAAAAATACAGAGTGAAGGTAAAGGGCTGGAGCAGAATCATCTATGCTTCAGGTGAACAAAGAAAGGCAGGTGTAAGAATCCTTATCTCAGATCAAGTAAAAACAATAATAGATCTAATTAAAAGAGATAAGAAAGGAAACTATATTTTATTAAAGGGTACCATAGACAATGAAGCGGTATCAATACTAAACCTGTATGCACCAAGTGCAATAGCATCCAAATTCCTAGAGGAGACACTAACAGAGATGCAAGGAGAAATAGACAGTAAAACTACACTAGTGGGGGATCTCAACCTTGCTCTCTCAGAATTAGATAAATCAAACCACAAAATAAATAAGAAAGAAGTTAGGGAGGTAAACAAAAGGCTAGAAAAGTTAGGTATGATAGATCTCTGGAGGAAATTGAATGGCGATAGAAGGGAGTACACTTTTTTCTCAGAGGTTCATGGAACTTATATGAAAATTGATTATGTGTTAGGGCATAAAAACCTCAAAATCAAATGCAGAAAAGCAGAAATAGTAAATGCATCCTTCTCAGATCATGATGCAATAAAACTCACATAAGGCCAGAAGAAAATAGACCAAAAGTTAATTGGAAATAAAATAATCTAATCCTGAAGAATGAATGGGTGAAAGAGCAAATTATAGACACAATCGATAATTTCATCCAGGAGAATGACAATAATGAGACAACATACCAAAATTTGTGGGACACGGCTAAAGTGGTTATAAGGGTTAATTTTATATCTCTAGATGCTTACTTGCATAAAACAGAGAAAGAGAAGATCAATGAAACGGGCTTACAATTAAAAAACCTAGAAAAAGACCAAATTAAGAACCCTCAATTAAATACCAAATTGGAAATTCTGAAAATTAAAGGGGAGATTAATAAAATTGAAAATAACAAAACTATTGAATTAATAAATAAAACTAAGAGTTGGTTTTATGAAAAAACAACAAAATACATAAGGCTTTAGTTAATTTGATTAGAAAAAGGAAAGAGGAAAATAAAATTCTTAGTCTCAAAAATGATACAGGAGAACTTTCCTCCAATGAAGAGGAAATTAGAGTAATAATTAGGAGTTTCTTTGCCCAACTTTATGCCAATAAATTTGATAATGTAAATGAAATGGAGGAATAACTACAAAAATATAGATTGCCAAGATTAACAGAAGAGGAAATAAATTATTTAAATAGCCCCATTTGGGAAAAACAAATAGAACAAGCTATTAATCAACTCCCTAAGAAAAAATCTCCAGGGCCAAATGGATTTACATATGAATTTTACCAAACATTCAAAGAACAATTAATCCCAATACTGTATAAACTATTTGAAAAAATGGGGAAAGAAGGTGTACTACCAAATTCTTTCTATGACACAGATATGATGCTGATAGCTAAACCAGGTAGGGAGAAAACTGAGAAAGAAAACTATAGACCCATTTCCCTAATGAATATTGATGCAAAAATTTTAAATAATATTCTAGCAATGAGATTACAGAAAGTCATCCCCAGGCTAATACACCATGACCTAGTAGGATTTATAACAGGAATGCAGGGCTGGTTCAATATTAGGAAAACTATTAGCATAATCAATTATATTAATAACCAAATTAATAAAAACCATATGATTATCTTAATAGATGCAGGAAAAGCCTTTGATAAAATCCAACACCCATTCCTATTAAAAACACTGGAGAGTATAGGAATAAATGGGCTTTTCCTTAAAATGATTAGTAGTATCTACTTAAAACCTTCAGCGAGCATCATATGTAATGGAGTCAAACTAGAACCATTCCCAATAAGATCAGGAGTGAAACAAGGCTGCCCACTGTTACCATTATTATTTAATATTGTCTTGGAAATGTTAGCTTTGGCAGTAAGAGAAGAAAAAGAGATAAAAGGAATCAGAGTAGGTAATGAAGAAACCAAATTATCACTCTTTGCAGATGACATGATGGTATACTTAGAGAACCCTAGAGACTCAATTAAAAAAATTACTAGAAACAATTCAGAACTTCAGCAAAGTTGCAGAATACAAAATAAATCCACACAAATCATCAGCATTTTTATATATTACTAATAAAGTTCAGCAGCAAGAGATACAAAAAGAAATTCTATTCAAAATAATTGTTGATAGTATAAAATATTTGGTAATTTATCTGACAAGGGAAAGTCAGGAAGTATATGAACTAAACTACACAACACTTTCCACAGAAATCAAATCAGACCTAGTCAATTGGAAAAACTTAAAATCCTCATGGGTAGGCTGAGCGAACATAATAAAAATGACAATACTACCCAAACTAATTTACTTATTTAATGCCATGCCAATCAAACTCCCAAGAAATTATCTTACATATCTAGAAAAAATAGTAGCAAAATTCATTTGGAAGAACAAAAGGTCAAGAGTTTCACGAGAATTAATGAAAAAAGGCTGATGATTGTGGATTTGCTGTACCAGATCTAAAACTATATTACAAAGCAGTGGTCATCAAAACCATTTGGTACTGGCTAAGAAATAGAGTAGTCGATCAGTGGAATAGGATAGAATCACAAGACAAACTAGCAAATAAATATAGCAATTTAGTGTTTGATAAACCCAAAGAGCCCAGCATCTGGGATAAGTACTCCCTATTTGACAAAAACTGCGGGGAAAAATGGAAACTAGTGTGGAAGAAATTAGGGCTTGACCCACATCTAACACCACATGCCAAGATGAGATCTAAATGGGTTAATGATCTGGATATAAAGAGTGATACTATAAGTAAATTAGAGGAACGTAATATAGTTTACCTCTCAGCCCTATGGAGATGGAATAAATTTATGTCCAAAGAAGAACTGGAACTCTTAATTGAACACCAGATAGATAACTTTGACTATATTAAGTTAAAAAGTTTTTGTACAAACAAACCAATGCAGTCAAGATTAGGAGGGAAGCAATAATTTGGGAAATCATCTTTACATTTAATGGTTCTGATAAAGGTCTCATCTCTAAAACATATTGAGTATTGTCTCATATTTATAAAAATTCAAGCCATTCTCCAATCGATAAATGGTCAAAGGATATGAACAGACAATTTTCAGATGATGAAATTAAAACCTTTTCTAGTCATGTGAAAAGGTGCTCCAAATCACCATTGATCAGAGAAATGCAAATCAAGACAACCCTGAGGTACCACGTGATTATTTCTATTAAAATCTATGGTATTCAAAATAACAAGTTCTAAGACAATGGAAATATCCAATTGGCATTTGAATAATGCAACAATTTGAAGGGATTAATTATTTGCATTATGATATTTAGTTACACAGAAGCAACTCTAAGTGTAAATGTAATCTACTCAAATATTTTTTGTGATATATAACTCAATTTGATTTATATTTCATAAATTCAGAGATTAGTATGCCTCCAATTTAAACTTGTCCAATCAACTCTTTTCTGGAATTTATGTTAATTTTGCAGCTTTAAGAAGAGAATGCAAATGGATTCAGGGTTTACTATGGCTTGGTAGGAGGTGTATCTTCATGTTACTTGTTCCAGAGTAACCTTGCACATTACTGAAACACAATGCTGCTAGAAGACTGGAGAGATACGATGAAGAGGGAAATATGAATTATCAGTGATAGGCATGGTTATTTTTAAAATTCAAAATCACTTTTTAAAACACTCTAATGTCAATATCTTCAGATTCAGAAATATCAGTATCTATAATTAGAATAAATACATGATGAAGAAATGATATATTTTCTCTACCACAGAATTTCAAACAGTCTCTTAGTCTCACTGTCTATCATAATTGGAATATTAGATATTCTTTATCTATAAAGGGTATGTTTTCATAGAGTTCATTGACAAAGTATAATAGCATGAAGCTATATATTTTACCTCTCAGAGAAGATAAAATATCAATTGCTTCGTCTTTCATCTGAGAGATGCCTATAAAATATCTGTGCTTTAGAAATCGGCGTAAATTAACACAAATTCATTTTCTTTTCCTTCAATTACTGCTGTTTCTTTTTACTGAGACTGCTGTCCTCCAATCTCTCCCAGGGGAGTTAGTGGTATTCTTGTTTTCTAATGCTGGTTTCCTATAGTTACTTTCAAAATTCCATTAGAGTTTAAGATTTTTTTTTGACAGAAAATCATATTTTTGCATACAGGCAGACCACTAATGTTAGTGTTTACTTGCACATTGGTTCTCATGGTTGTTATTTTTTTCCCTAAGGATCAAGGTAAATGTGAATTTCTAAAAAAAGAATGCTTATGGAATCAATGCAATTTAGGTATTAGCCTATAAAAATTTTTTTTACCCTAAATTCTGTAAGTTTTATCAATATGCATTTATTTTTTATCTGTGTTAACTATACTCTGCTTTTATTGAACAATTTTCTTATCATACCTACAAATTATTTCATGATATTCACAAACATGTCAGTTATCATATATAATGCTCATGAAAAAAAGAAACAATTGTTTAATAGTTATCAATTCTCAATCTATAGATAAAATATTCATAGTATTTAAAGAACAAAAATATGCTCCTAACATTCAGGAATAGCAAAAAAAAAAAAAAAAAAATTACCGGATGAAACATAGGAGGTAAAAATAAAATTGATGTGTAGAATTAACACCCACCTTAAAAATGGAAAGTCCCTGTCTTAAATTTCACTTTTCCTGTTATGTTGATTAATTTTTGAGCTCCTTTGCTCTCTACCCATCAACTATCCCAGTATTTTCCTCTGGTCTTCTATACTTACATGATGAGTTTTATTTAAAAAAATGACAAGTCTGCATTTTAATATTTCTAGAATTCTCTCCCAGAATATGAAATTCAATTCAATTTTTTTCTGGTCTATCAATATTTAATCAAAATGAATTTAAGAAAATAAATTCTGTCATATGCATATACATCTTTCCTTGTGAAATAGTAATAGGAAATATTACTTTCAACAATGCTTTTATTTCATTGGGACATATATATATATATGTATATATATATATATTAATATTATTTCCAAATTTAAAAATGTCCCCAATACATTTTATATTTTCCCATTATTTTAGACTCTTTTTTGAAATCAACATTCTAAAAAATAATAAATTCAGGATTGGAAGAAATCAACAAGGATCTCCTGATTAACCTTCTTATTTTGGATGAGAAGGATCAGGCCCAAATACAGGTCAGAGATCAGGCTACATCTAGATTACTATTTCTAGACTGGATATCAACAGTAGAAGAAAGTTATTGACAATTCTTATCATCAACACTTAATTATTATGTAGATATGACTCTTTGTTCTCAAAGGGTCTGCCAACAGAACATGTTAAGTAGGTTTCTCTAGACTAGAAAACCTTTTCTGAATAAGTCCCAAAACTCTGGAATTAAGATTGAGTCTAATGATGTAAGAGTTCAATCATCTTTCATTTCTTAGACAAATATAAAAAACACTAAAAGCATAGAACATGAAGTTTGGAGTCAAGAAAACCTCAATTCAAATGCAATCTCTGAGATACAGCTTCTGTAGCCCTGAGCAAGGTGGCTAATTCTTGTCTGCCTCAGTTTCCTAAACTAAAAAATACAAACACAACACACATAACTCTTAAAATTTATGTTATTCTAAAATGAAAGAAAAATCCTGTCAGTATAGTACTTGGAACATAATAAGGGTTATTAAATACATATTGTAATTCTTATATAATTTTCTGAAGGCTATGATTCTTTTAATTCAGCCTATGATTTTATTTTCTCCTTTGGATGTTGCATTACAATATTAAGTTGTATTTTGCTTGGAAATAAGGAAAATCCCTTTAGTGTTTGGATTTTTAAATAAGAATTTCATATGTAGTTCTTTCAACTTATACTTAGGCAGTTGAATCTGTGAATCTAAGTGCAAATCATTTCTTTTGACACATTTTCACTTCATTATATTAGATTTGGTCTTTTGTTCCTGAGTATTAAATTCTTGAATTGTTATTTTATGAAGCAATAAATTTGCTATGCCTTTCAATATTGATATCTGTCCAGATCAATAAATCACTTCTGGGCAGTCTTTTCACTGTGGCCCCACTATCCAGTATATTTCTTCCCTCCTCCTGAAACTTTGAATCTAACTCTTGGTTCTCTGGTTCTGATAGATGAGATTTTAAGTATCTTTGTTGGGCAAAGCATAAAAATCTTCTTGTCTTTGTGCGGTAATCTGATCATATCTATCTCTTCAAAATGACTTTCCAACACCTATTCATGTGTTGTCATCCTTTTATTATAATATTTTCATTGGCAGAGGTTATAGCCATGGCATAGTGAATTACAAAAAGAAAACATTTAAATATTAATATTCTCTCTCTCTTTCTCTTTGTCTGTCTCTCTCAATTTTCTCTCTATATTTTTCTTCCCCCACAAAAAAAAATTTCCCCATGTCTGGAGTTAAGTGTTTTCCTCAGGGTGACACAGTTAGGAAATGTTAAATGCTCAAGGCCAGATTTGAACTCAACTCTTCCTGACTCCAGAGCCAGTATTGCATATATTTTGCCATCTAACTGTCACTTAAGGTCCCAGTTGTTAAAGACTTCTAAGAATAGCTAAAATGTACCATCTTCCAAACTACATATTCCCCATATTTATAAATTGATATTGATATAATTGTACCCATACACACATATTTACATTATATATCTTATATTAATTATTTTGAATATTATTTATACAAAAATTTATCTATGTATTCCATAAATATATATGTATATATACACATATTTATCTTTCTACAAGATTATGTTTATTGCTATAGATGTTATCTTTCTACCTATGACTGTTGACTAATGTCTATAAAAATATCCAAGAAAGCTAATTATCCATTTTCCTGAAGTCAATTTTATAAACCACTCTTTAAATCTTGTTGTCTTTTATGCTTAGAGCTATACTAATCTGAATATAAAAGACATGTTCTTAAAAGATTGAAATATGCTCAACCATTTCCTTCTGAGATATCTGTAATATGGAGTCCACATTATCAATCAATCTCTCTCCAATAAACAATTCAATAATGGAAAAAGAGAAATCTAGAAACCTTATATCACCCCCACACCATTTCTAAAGAAAAAGAAAAAGAAAGGAAGAGAAATTTAATTGCTTTTTTATATATGGAAATTTTCAGGTCTGAGATTTGTTCTTGTGTTTTTAAGTGAAAAAACCATCGCAATAGTCCCAGGACAAAAACAAATAATATGAGCCTCAACGACAACACTGGAAACATAAATTCCATTGTTAACAATTTCCTATTATTTCTGTCATTTAGGACTTCTTTTTTAAAAAATTATTCTGCTAGGAATAATGCCACATAGAATTATATAAGTACTTGAAGAAAGGGTTAAATGATTACTTAAACCTAATCAAGATAATAAAAAAGTACAAACATATAGAAGTATGGTTTCATTTATACTGGTGTTAAGTTCCTCCCTCCATACTGTTTCTACATGACATTATATATAGTTAACTACAGACAAGGTGAAATAAAAGATAAAGAAAGATCCATTTCATTTCAATTCCAGAAAATAAAGTAACATTTCAAATTGCCAGAAACACTTGTTGTTAATTGCTTCTATTGATTGTTTCAGTTCTGTTGTGGTAATCCAGATCTCCTTCCTATAGCTCTCTGCATTGTAAAGTGAGACATTCTTTGATTCATGAATTCTTAAATTGGAACTGAAACCTAAACTCCCAACCATTAGTCTCCTGTATGTATCCCATACCTGAACAACTCTTAGCCCCACATTATTTAACTTCTCTTGACCAATATAACTCTTATGAATGGGGCTATTGCTTTTAACATAATCTGTCAATAGAAATAACAGGAACACAATGTTAATCATTCTTTTCCTTTCTCCTGTCCACAAGGATACTTTGTCTTGAAAAGTAATGCCAAAAGAAAAAAAAATGATATTCATTAAAGGCATTTACTTAAGGCTTTTATAATTTAATGCAAAATATCCTTGATTTTTTTCCCATATGATTTCACTTTTTAATGAACATCGACCTTTGCGTCTAAAATGTAACTTTTTTTTTCTTATTTGGTTTTTATGTTTATAATAGATGACAAAGAATTGAGAGATCGTGAGATCTTCAATATTTGTCACTAAGAGAAAAAATACAGTAACATTAAGAATTCCTCATAATGAAAGTTAAATATATGTATGTATATATACATATACATGCACACACATATATATGTGTATACATATATATACACACACACATATATATAGAAAGGACTGCTTTAGTTGAGAAAAGAAAACGCAGTCCAGTGAAATAAATCTTTTTTTTTACAGAAGACTAGGTGATGGATTTAATACATTTGTATTCATTTTATCCTAAAACTATTTAAGACATCCAATAACTTGGGAGAGTTGATGAAAAGGTCACCAATTAATTAGGGTTTGTATACAATAAAAGATAGCTATGTATGAAAAAGGATTTTATTAATATGAATAATTTATTAGGAATACTCTTATGAGTCTAAATATGGTTCACAGCTAAATGCTAAGGCATTTTGGCTTTAGTATAAAAAAGGCATTTAAAATTTGTTGTTCACATGTACAAGAGAGTTAATTTCTGTTGATTTTATAATATTAAGCAAACTTTTTCGTATCATATCCCATATTTGGATGCAAGCTTTCTGAGAACCTTTGTTTGTATCTTTAGAGTTTAAGAGAATATTTGCTACATAGTCTGTGCCTAATGAATGTGGACAATCATTTGTCATATGTATGCATATACACACATGTATATAGGTATGCACACACACATATATATACATATATACATAGATAGACATGTGTATGAAGATCATTTTATATAAATATAAACATATATACACACAAAAACATGTGTGTAAATGGCAGTAAGGGGTTGGAGAAATTCAGTACAAAAATTCCTTATTCTTTTCAATGTAAGTTTTTCCATTTATGTTTCAGTGTTTGTGGTTTAGTAATCAAAGGGTAAAGTACTTAACATTTTTATGAATAAGCACTTTGACTTTAGATTTGAATGTAGATGGATTAGAATGACCTCCTTATCCTGAAATATTTATGAGTATTTCCTTAACTTACAAAGCGAAAGCCAATGGTCAAGCTCATCTGAGCCAAACTGACTTTAAAACGTAGTCATCTAAATCCAATGTTCTATAAGTGAGTGACTCTATAATAAATGAATGTTTTGCCGGCAGCAATGAACTTCAAAGATAGTTTATTTTATGTGTACATAAAAAGGACATTCAACTCAATTGCTTCATTTTCATTTTGAACATAGGTGAATTTTATATTCATATTCCCTGAAAACGACTGACAGAAAAGAGCAATAGATAGTGTTAGAGAAAAGAGAATCAATTATTGGAACACGAAGCTAGTCATGTTTTCAAGTATTACTGTTTCACAGCATAGAAATATGAAATAAAATACAAATTCCATTATCCTGCAGAAACAGAAATGCATACACACATAGTTTCAAGGAATGCTAGCACAAAAGTACATGACTAAATTTAACATAAAATAGATTAAATTATTGAATATTTAAAAAAAGTGATATGTAACCCTGTCACTATGATTCTAAAAGTTAGCATAAATGAGTATAAAAAAGGTACTCTTTGATAAAGTCAAAAGAATGGTACAGAGTAAATGTTAAAATCAAATTTATGCAATCAATATTCAGTCTCCATTGGGTCAACTGGAGAAGTCTTCATGGAAGATGAGAAGGATAGAAACAGTACCTTGATTGAATCCTCAAGAAAAAGACAGGATTTCATACACATTTATGCACATTTTCTACCTACAATTAGACTGTAAACTCTCAGGGGCAGACAATTTTTTCTAATACTTATCACTTAGGCTTTCACATAATATACAATAAATACTTGGCAGATTGGTCAATTTTTTTCTGGATGAAGTCTAGATAAATCCTGAAAGAATGAAGATAAATCTTGGCTTGACACTGCTGCTCTGATTCAGGTTTTATGTTGTCGCTGGTGAAATTAGTTTCTAAAACTTTGGATGAATTTGTGCCAGACTTCTTATTTTAAATGATTTGAAAGAAACAAAAGTTATGATTTACCCAAAAGAATACAGGCAGTGAGTGGCATTTTAATCCTATATCAGTTCTGTCTATTGCCGTACAAATCTTATTTGTTTATATCTGGAGTTATGCTTTATGTTTAAGTTTCTGTTCTTCACAAATAAGTTTCTCTCAAGTCTTACCTTTTCCACAAAAGGCAGGCTTATGTCTCTCATTCTCTCTTATTTTTTTCCTTCAGAAAATCTATAAAGGATGAGCTCAGGGGGATTTCATTTTGAAACAGCAATACAGCCCCAACTCCATAGCCACGGGTTTGACAATATTTTATCCACCCTGTAGGAAGTGAGTCTCAGAAAAATGCAAAGTTTAAGGAGCATACAAGTCACTGCTTCTGGTGCTACCCCAGAAGGAGGTTAAACAACTGGCTTTTCAATACTGTTTTCCATTAGAGAAATCTTAGGTAGACATTCAGCAGAATATATTGTATGCGTTATTGTTTATTCCCATGGCCCATCATGTCTTAGGTGAGAAAAAAAATCTGTGATCAAAAATCATGTATAGATATTTGAATTATTGACCCAGGACTTTTCGTGACACATTTTCTGCTTATAGTGATGCTGCCTCATATCTTTTTTTCTGCATGCCCATATAATAGACTTTGTTTATTATAAAGATAACACTAAATTTCTTCTATATACTTCTTTTTTCTAACTTTTAATTTGAACCTGACTTCTGCTTAACTTGTTCACCCGAATACAAAGTAAATGTACATATGATTCAAACTTGAGAAAGTTAACTCTCATACTAGAATAAAAAGTCAGTACCATAAAAATATTTTAGAAATCCATGCAAATTTAATTCATTGAAATTTAAAAGTAGTAAGTGTACAATCTTACACAATAGCTCAAAAATTTTGAGCTCAAATCAATTTCATGAGTACAATATGGGAATGCATAATTATGTTTCAAGTGGTTTCAAAAAGATCTACAGATCTTGGTAGTTTGCTAATAAAGTATGAAATGGACAAAACTAATTGCCAAATTAAGAACAAACAAACATGGAAGAAACTAGTGGATTTTTTGAAATTTGCAGAAAGAAGTATTTTACTTTAGTGTAAATGGGAGAAAATCATATCTGTTCAAAATAGAAGAAGTTGTCATAATATTTAGTAGATTCCAAAAGAACGGAAGATTTCAAGCACAGGCTGGCAAGGCACTGGTCAAGGTTATGAAAGAATGTATGTCTTTTTTCATTCAGGCATTGTGTAGAATGGGGGATTTAGAGGTCCTTTTCAACTCAAGATTATGCTATTATATGATTCAAATTTAAGCTTTCTCAAAGACTACCAAAGGGAATGAGTGACATTAATTGAGATAACAATATAATTCCAATTAATATAATTGAATAAATATTTGTGAGAAAAAGTCTACTATTCTGCTTTTATAAGAAGTAAGGAAAAAATAGTTATGCTCACTTTTGGATAGCAGAGTTACCTAGGTAACTGTTGGTGGATATTGTACAAGCCTTAACCTTCGTGAAGATTGAACTGCTTATTTGGGGGAAATGAAATCATTTTGTAGTTCCCCACAATCAAATTAAGATAGTTTGTCATTTATATCTGAATATGACAATAACTGGAAGTATGTCATCATCAAAAGGGAATGTACTCTGAATTTCTCTTCTAGTAATGTAATCAATCCTTAAAAGTTTTCTTGTCTAATCTTCTTTGTCATACACACCACATATTTAGAAGTTGGTCTGTTTGGTGGTCCCATATGAGGCCACAGAACAAAATGAATACATAATAGAAAAAAAGTATTTGTGAAATTATACTGGAAAATAGTGATTTACTTCCTGTGCATAAATGGCATGTGTATTTTCAGATATAAGGGAAAGTCCATTAAGAATAAGAATGGAGAGAACTCTGCCTATTTTTCTGAGTTAATTTATTTTTATTTTCTATGAAGTTAGTATAGATTTTTAAATTTTTGTCCTACTGTTGAATTTTATTATTCCAAGGGATGCTTTATGATATGATAATACAAACTATGAGTTTAACAACAGTAATACTAATTACTCATATTTCTATACAATTTTGAGGCTAGCAAAGTAAAGAAACTCACCAAGGTCAATTATATGGATTTATGAAATATGCATTTATTTTTTTCTTTATTGCATTCAGAGGATAGGAACTGGAAAGAGACTGAATCTATTATTTCATTGATATAAAGATATATTAAATGAGCAAACTCTTTCTATTAATACAATTTGGCACTTTATAATAAATAGGCTTAAAGAACTGTCTGTAAGAGGTGAATGACTTGCCAGATTCATGCAGTCAACATACGTTAAAGTAAGAACATTCATATTTATCATTAAATTTATATGTAATTATCATAAAAATTATATAGGATCAAATAACATAGTTCTTTCTACATAACTTTTTCATACCTACTATCTCCTTCATCAGTTACAATTGATCTAAATCCTGTAATTATTTCATTTTTAGAAAGATTATTCAAAAAATATTCCAGAGAGAACCCATTTATCATGCAAAAACCCTTTTCTTTCATCGTTTAAAATGTTGTTGGTATTAGTAAAACATTTCAGCTGTCTATCTCTCATTACTTACCCTAATTACACGACCACTTCACTTTAGCTAAAAATAATAGATGATTTCATTTTGTCCAAGAGTATTGCTACCTTTGCTACTTTACTTCTTTATAATTATTTTCATTTAATTTCATTTTTAAAGCATGGATTTGTGGAAGAGATTTTTTTGGGGGGTAATCAGTAGATTTGCAGTCAAAGGGCACAGTTTGTCTCTTCCACCTTGAAAAAGGAAATTGACCTTTTTTTTGTCCTTGGTTTCATCATTCTTCCTTGAAGACTTTGAATTCGATAACCTTAATCCCAAATTCTTGTGATACTTTTGCTGGTCATATATTTCCTAGATGACATGCATTCCCCCAACCCTTTGCTTGTTTATTTTTTTTATTAAAGCTTTTTATTTTCAAAATATATACATGGATAATTTTCAACATTCACCCTTACTAATTCTTGTGTTCTAATTTTTCCCTCCTTTCCTCCCCCTACCTCCTCCACTAGGCAGCAAGTGATTCAATATATGTTAAACATGTGCAATTGTTCTATAAATATTTCAACAAATATCATACTGGGCAAGAAAAATCAGAACAAAAGGAAAACATCAGAAAAAAAACAAAAACGCAAGCAAATAACAAAAAGAGTGAAAATACTATGTTGTAATTCAATCTTTTGCCACTGACCTCTTTACAAGCACAGATGGCTTTCTTCAAAAAAAAAAAGGCCATTGGAACAAGCATGAATCATCTCATTGTTGACAAGAGCCATGTACATCAGAAATGGTCATCATATAATCTTGCTATTGCTGTGTATAATGTTCTCCGTATTCTGAATCATTTTACTTAGCATCAGTTCACATAAGACTCTCTAGGCCTTTATGAAATCATCTTGCTGATCATTTCTTATAGAAAAATAATATTACATAACATTCATATACCATAACTTATTCAGCCATTCTCCAGTTTCCAGTTCCTTGCCACTACAAAAAAGAGATTCCACAAAGATTTTAGCACACATGATTCCCTTTCCCTCTTTTATGTTCTCTTTAGGATACAAGACGATTAGAAACACAGATGGACCCAAGGGTATGTACTGTTTGATAGTGCTTTCAGCATAGTTCCAAATTGTTCTCCAGAATGTTTCATTAAGTTCACATCTCCACCAACAGTGTATTATTGTCCCAGTTTTAGCACATCTTTACCAACATTTGTCTTTATCTTGCCTTGTCATGTTAGCTAATCGGACAGGTGTGTAGTGGTATCTCAGTGTTGTCTTAATTTACATTTCTCTGATGAATAGTGATTTGGAGCACCTTTTCATATGACTAGAAATGGTTTTAATTTCTTCATCAGAAAATTACCTGTTCATATTCTTTGATCATTTATCCATTGGAGAATGACTTGAATTCTTGGAAATTTGAATAAATTTTCTGTGTATTTTGGAAAGGCCTTTATCACAACCCTGGAATGTAAACATTTTCCCAGTTTATTGGTTCTCTTTTAATCTTGTCTTTATTGGCTTCATTTGTACAACAACTTTTTAACTTAATATAATCTAAATTATAAAATTTACATTCAATAATATACTCGAGTTCTTCTTTGGCCACAAATTCCTTCCTTCTCCACAGACCTAAAAGGCAAAGCTAATTGCTTATAAAGTCAGTCTTTATTTATAAATCATGAACCCATTTCAATCTTAACTTGGTATAAAGTGTTAGGTATGGATCAGCACCTAGTTTCTGACATACTAGTTCCCAATTTTCCCAGCAGTTTTTATCAAATAGTGAATTCTTATCCCAAAAGCTGGGGTCTTTGGGTTTGTCAAACACTAAATTGCTATGGCTATTGACTATTTTGTCCTGTAAACCTAACCTATTTAACTGATCAACTATTCTACTTATTAGCCAGTACCAAATAGCTTTGATCACTGCTGCTTTATAATATAATTCTTGTTCTGCTACAGCTAGGCCCCTTCATTTACATTTTTTATTAATTCCCTTGAAATTTTTACCTTCTTCCAGATGAATTTTGTTAGTAATTTTTTTTTAGCTCTGTGAGGTATTTTCTTGGGAGATTGATTGGTATGGCACTATGTAAATTAATTGAGATAATATTGTCCTTTTATTATATTAGCTCTGCCTCTTCATAAATACTTGATATTTCCCAAGAGATTAGAACTGACTTTATTTATGTGGATAGTGTTTTGTAATTGTGTTCATATAGTTCCTGACTTTGCTTTGGCAAGTAGACTCCCAAATAGTTTATATTATCTACAATTATTTTAAATGAAATTTGTCTTTGTATCTCTTGCTACTGGACATTGTTGGTAATATATAAAAATGCTGATGATTTATGTGGATTTATTTTGTATCCTGCAACTCTGCTAAAGTAGTGAATTGTTCTTAATAACTTTAGGTGATTCTCTAGGATTCTCTAAATATACCATCATATTATCAGGAAAGAGTGATAATTTTTTTCCTCATTACCTGTCCTAATTCCTTTAATCTCATTTTCTTATCTTGTCAAATTACCATTTCTAATACAATATTGAATAGTAATGGTGAAAATGGGCACCCTTCTTTCACACCTGATCTTACAGGCAATGGATCTAGTTTATCTACATTACACCTGATGCTTGCTGATGACTTAAATAGATGCCATTCATCATTTTAAATAAAAGTCCATTTATTCCTAAACTTTCTAGTGTTTTTAATAGGAATATGTGTTAGATTTTTCTGCATTTGTTGAGATAATCATACACTTTCTCTTAGTTTGGATATTGATTGGTCAATTATGCTAGAAGTTTTCCTAATGTTGAACCAATCCTGTATTACTGGTATAAGTTCTATTTAGTCATGGTAGACTGTCCTGGGAATGACTTGCTATAATCTCTTTGCTAATATTATATTTAAGATTTTTGCATCAATATTCATTAAGAAAATTGGTGTATACTTTTCTATCTCAGTTTTGAACTTCTTTATTCAGGTAAGAGCACCAAGTCTGTGCCGTAAAAAGAATTTAGTAAGATTCCTTTTTTCCCTATTTTTCCAAATAGTTTGCATAATATGGAATTAATTTTGAGAATTCACAAGCAAATTCATTGGGCCCTGAAGATTTTTCTTAGGCAGCTGATTAATAGCTTGTTAAATTTCTTTTTTAAAAATCGGATTATTGGCCCTCAGGGGCGGAGCCAAGATGGCAGAGTGAAAACGTGACTCTCTGCATCCTCCTCCTATCCTCTCTCAAATCAACAATAAAATAAGCCTCTGAACGGATCTTCAAGTAAATGAATTCAGAAATACCTGGACACTGCTTGCAGATATCTCTGAAGAACTTCATATCAGTTTTGTGTAACTCAGACAGAAGGATAAACAGTAGACTCCTTGCAGGCCGGAAGTGAGAGTGGGACTCAGCTCAGCATGGCAGAAACTCCAAACTCCAAACTCCAAACACCTGTAGTTTATCTGAGGCACTCCAGACACTCTGCCCAGATTGGGGGCAGGTGTTCTGGCAGACTTGCCTCGTTTAAGGAGTAATTCATACTCAGTCCTAACCACCAGCAGCCCAGCACCTTAAATTAATTCGCCGAATTACCCCAGGGCAAATTAAAACAGTCGCTGGTTTTCAGAGCCTTAAAGAGACATCCACGCTGTCAAAAAAAAAAAATGAAAAAGCAAAAGAGAGCTCTCACATTAGACAGCTTCTATTTAGAGAAAGAAGGGCTGACCCCAGATCTTGAGGTTCCTTTAGACAAAACCCCACAGGAAGTTATTAAGGACCATCACTGGACCCCTTTTCAAAAGGACTTGCTGGAAGATTGCATACAGAATCTCAAAAGAGAGCTGGAGGATAAATGGGAAAATAAACTGAAATCAGTGCAAGAAGTCCTCCAAAAGAGATATGATAAAGACAACAATTGATTGAAAAATAAAATTAGTGAAGTGGAAAAAGAGTGCAATGAACAAATTGGCCAGTTGAAAAAGGACCTTAAAAAGGTAACTGAAGAAAACAACACTAAAAATAATAATTGAACAAATGCAAGTGAATGACTCAATAAGACTTCAAGAATCAGTCAAACAAAAACAAAAATTGAAAAATTAGAAGAAAATATGAAATATCTCCTAGGAAAAACAACTGACTTGTAAAATAGATCTGGGAGAGACAATCTAAGGATCATTGGACTTCCTGAAAGCCATGATGAAAAAAAGAATCTAAACACTATCTTCCAGGAAATCCTGAAAGAAAACTGCCCTGAGATTGTAGAATCAGAAGGCAAAATCACCATTGAAAGAATTCACCGATCACCTCCTGAAAGAGACCCCAAAATTAAAACCCCAAGGAATATCGTGGCTAAATTTCAGGATTATAGGACCAAGGAAAAGATTCTGCTAGCAGCTAGAAAGAAACAATTCAAATACCAAGGATCAATAATCAGAATCACAAACAATCTGTCAGCCTCCACATTGAAGGAACAAAGAGCCTGGAACCAGATATTTGGAAAGGCAAAGGAACTTGGATTATAGTCAAGAATAACCTATCCCCCTAAAATGAGCATTATCCCCCAGGGAAGAAGATGGTCATTCAGTGATATAGGTGAATTTTACCTATTTCTAATGAAAAGACCAGATCTGAACAAAAAATTCGACATCCAAAGACAGAACTCAAGAGATGCATAAAAAGGTAAAAAGGAAAGGACTCTTGAGAACTTTATTTCTACTATGGGGATACTTAATGTTTGGTGGTATAATTAACAAGATATTACTTTGATAATATGAAAAAAAACTACAGGGGGAAAGGATGTCATACTGGGGGAAACAGGGAAAAGGTGGTAAAAATAAGATCGAAAAAAAAAGCAGGTAAAAACAAAGTAAAATCTCTTGAAGAGGCAAAGAAAACCTAATATAATTGAGAGAAAGAGGGGAAGGAGATGAGCATTGTGTAAATCTTACTCTCATCAGGTTGGGCTCTAAAAGTGTATATCAGACACATGATTTCACATAGAAACTTGTCTGTTGCTAGAGGGAAGTGGGAAGGAAAGGAAGAAAAGAAAGGGATAAACTAATAGAAGGGAAAATAGAAGAATCAGGGGAAAGGAACAAAAAAAGGAGGAGGATATCTAAAGGGTAGTGGATTGTTTGGAGGAGGGGGTCATCAAAAGCAAAGTATTGAGGAGGGGGGGAAGGGAAAAAGGGGAAAGGAAAGGGAAAAACATAACAGGTAAATAAGATGGCAGGAAATAAAGAATTAGTTATTCTAACTGTGAATGTGAATGGGATGAACACTCCCATAAAACTGAAGCAGGTAGCAGAATGGATTAAAAACCAGAATCCCACAATATGTTATCTACAAGAAACACATCTAAAACATAGTGACACATATACGATGAAGGTAAAAGGCTGGAGCAGAATCTATTATGCTTCAGGTGAACAAAAAAAAGGCAGGGGTAGCAATCCTTATCTCAGATGAAGTAAAAGCCAAGATAGATCTAATCAAAAGAGATAAGGAAGGAAACTATATTTTATTAAAGGGTACCATAGATAATGTAGCAATATCAATACTAACTATATATGCACCAAATGCAATAGCATCCAAATTCCCAGGGGAGAAATTAAGAGAGATGCAAGAATAGACAGCCAAACAATACTAGTGGAGGATCTCAACATTGCTCTCTCAGAATTAGATAAATCAAACCACAAAATAAATAAGAAAGTAACTAGGGGATTAAACCAATTGCTAGAAAAGTTAGATATGATAGATCTAAGGAGAAAATTGAATGGAGACAGTAGGGAAGTTACTTTTTTTCTCGGCAATCCATGGAACTTATACAAAAATTGACCATGTGTTAGGGCATAAAAACCTCAAAATCAAATGCAGGAAGGCAGAAATAATAAATGCATCTTTTTCAGATCATGATGCAATAAAAATCACATGCAATGTAAGGCCAGGAGAAAATAGACCAAAAGATAATTGGAAATTAAATAATCTAATCATGAAGAATGAATGGGTGAAAGAGCAAATCATAGACACAATAATTTCATCCAGGAGAATGACAAAAATGAGACAACATACCAAAATTCGTGGAATACGGCCAAAGCGGTTACAAAAGGCAATTTTATAACTTTTGATGCTTACTTACATAAAATAGAGAAAGAAAAGATCAACGAATTGGGCTTAACATTAAAAAGCTAGAAAAAGAACAAATTAAAAACCTCAATTAAATACAAAATGGGAAAATCTAAAAATAAAAGGAGAAATTAATAAAATTGAAAATAAGGAAACTATTGAATTTTTAAATAAAACTAAGAGTTGGTTCTACAAAAAAACCAATAAAATAAATAAGCCTTATTTAATTTGATAAGAAAAAGGTAAGAGGAAAATCAAATTTTTAGTCTCAAGAATGATAAGGAAGAACTTTCCTCCAATGAAGAGGAAATAAGAGTAATAAATAATTAGGAGTTTCTTTGCCCAACTTTATGCCAATAAATTTGATAATGTAAATGAAATGGAGGAATATCTACAAAAATATAGATTGCCCATGTTAACAGAAGAGGATAAATTATTTAAATAACCCCATACCAGAAAAAGAAATAGAACAAGCTATTAACCAACTCCCTAAGAAAAAATCTCTAGGGCCAGATGGATTTACATGTGAATTCTACCAAACATTCAAAGAACAATTAATTCCAATACTATACAAAGTATTTGAGAAAATAGGGACAGAAGGTATACTGCCAAATTCCATCTATGAGACTGATATGATGTTGATAGCTAAACCAGGTAGGGTGAAAACAGGGAAAGAAAACTATAGACCAATTTCCCTAATGAATATTGATGCAAAAATCTTAAATAAAATATTAGCATTGAGATTACAGAAAGTCATCCCCAGGATAGTACACTATGACCATGTAGGATTTATACCAGGTATGCAGGGCTGGTTCAATATTAGGAAAACTATCAGCATAATTAATTATATTAATAACCAAACTAACAAAAACCATATGATTATCTCATTAGATCCAGAAAAAGCACTCAATATAATCCAACACCCTTTCCTATTGAAAACACTAGAGAGTATAGGAATAAACAGGCTTTTCCGTAAAATGATCAGTAGCAACTATTTAAAACCATCAGCAAGCATCATATGTAATGGAGACAAACTAAAACCATTCCCAATAAGATCAGGAGTGAAACAAGGCTGCCCACTGTCACCATTACTATTTAATGTTGTATTAGAAATGTTAGCTTTAGGAATAAGAGAAGAAAAAGAGATAAAAGGAATCAGAATAGGTAATGAAGAAACCAAAATATCATTCTTTGCAGATGACATGATGGTATACTTAGAGAACCCTAGAGACTCAACTAAAAAACTACTAGCAACAATTCACAACTTTAGCAAAGTTGAAGGATTCAAAATTAATCCACATAAATCATCAGCATTTTTATATATTACCAATAAAATTCAGCAGAAAGAGATACAAAAAGAAATTCCATTCCAAATAATGGATGATAGGATAAAATATTTGGGAATCTATCTGCCAAGGAAAAGTCAGAAACCATATGAAGTAAACTACAAAACACTTTCCACACAAATAAAATCAGACCTAATCAATTGGAAAAACATTAAGTGTTCATGGGTAGGCAGAGCGAATATAATAAAAATGACAATACTACCCAATGTAATCTACTTATTTAGTGCCATGCCAATCAAACTCCCAAGAAATTATTTTAAAGATCTAGAAAAAATAGTAGCAAAGTTCATTTGGAAGAACAAAAGGT
>JAJPUD010004606.1:110886-133938 GCA_023553655.1 Myrmecobius fasciatus | reverse complement strand
AGTAGTAGTAGTAGTAGTAGTAGTAGTAGTAGTAGTAGTAGTAGTAGTAGTAGTAGTAGTGGTAGTAGTAGGTGTGATGGTAGTAGTAGTAATAATACTAATAATATTAGCATTTGTACAGACTTGAATATTGAAAAGTTATGTATATTATTCTATTTAAACTTAAATTACATATTTCCTTCTTTAACTACAAAAACATTTCCTATATGTTCTACTGTTTCTTTTTGAAGCCTGAGTAAAATCATGCATTATACCCAAATGTTCAGAAATTCAACTTCCGAGAATACTTGGAACAAAACTCTGAAATTAAAAACAAGAGTATTTTAAAATATCTGAGGATAGTGGCAGAGCCAAAATGACTGGGTAAAGGCAGGGACTCCCCTGATTTCACCATCAAAACCCTCCAAATACTTTTAAATAATGACTTGAAATAAATTATAGAGTAGTGAAATCCACAAACAAATGGAGAGAAACAATTATGGAGCTCAAGATAATTTAGAAGGTCAATAAGAAACATCTGTCACATCTGGGTAAGAAAGGAGTACAGTATGACTTAGGCAGTATCAGCATATTCCTTGGTCCAAGGAAATCAGAAACAGGCTTCCAGGATTGATTCAGCCGTGCCTGCAGCCACAGCTTTTGGAGCTCATAGCCTATAGATGGCATGGTGATTGAACAACTGATCAGGAGATTACAAGGATTGTAATCTCTGCTAGAATTGAGTCAGAACTTGGTTTCTTTGCATATACTGAAACCTGAATCACAGACTTGAGTGGCAATCTCATGGCAAGGAGAAGCACTAGCACACCAGAGCTTGCTGACACATAAGGATGGACACCTCCCTTACACTCACAGGGCAGAAAAAAGTTCTCATCTCACATGGACCTGAGCATAGGACAGGAGAATAGGAAACTCATCTCTCTTAAGATCATGCTACCTTGGAAGTAGTAAAAAATTAAATGTGCCTAGAAGTATCAATGAAAACAGTTGCACAAAATGTTTTAAAGTTTGGAAAAGTGCACCTTCAACTTTGGAAGCAGAGCCCTATTTTAACTAAGACTTAAAAGTCAAAGAATAAATTGGAGAAATGAGGAAGCAACTGAAAGATTTTGACCATGTAGAATTACTATAGTAAGAAGGAAGATGAAAATACCCTCAGAAGATAACAAAGTAAAAGCTTCAACATAGAGAACCTCCAAAAATGTATGACTTTGTCTCAAGCCATAGAATTGTTTAAAAAAGATTATGAAAATCAAGCAACAGAGATAAAGTAAAAAAAAAATTGGAAGAGAAATTAGATCAATGTAAGAAAATCATGGAAATCAAGTCAAAAGTTGGGTAAAGGAGATGTAAACATAAATAAATACTAAAGAAAATAATGCCTTAAAAATAGACTAGGCCAGAGGGTGGGGGCCAAGATGGTGGACAGTGCATACATTTTTATGTGAGTTCCTCCTAGTAAACCTCATATCAACACCAGATCAGGACTCTGAACTGGTTTTGGAGTAAGAGAACCAACAAATATTTGGAGTATAATAAATTTCCTGCAGAAGATGCTTTTGAATAACTTCAAAAAAAAGGTCTGTTTCAATCGAACAGGGCAGGGGTGAGGTGGGGGAGAGGGGAGGCAGCTGAACACAGATGTACTAGAGGGATACAGGGCTCTGAATGCACACATTCACTGGGAAATATACTGGGAGGCACTTAGGCTATTCTGTCCTGGTTATAAGCCAGTGGATCAACAGATTAGTTATCAGGCATCCTATGCAAATACAAAAGGCAAATAATGAGGCATTGAACCCCAGATCACACCTACCCAGCACTGGAAGTCACTCAACATCATTGGGCCCAGGGCAACCTAAAATAGTTTTTACCTGTAGAGGAAGTTTGGGACAATCTTCTCTTTCCCTAAGAGCAGACCTCAAGCTTAAAAAAAAAATAAAAGTTATTAATTTTAACTGTGAATGTGAATGGGATGAGCTCTCCCATATAAAAAAGAAAGTGGATAGCAGAATAGATAAAAAGCCAGATTCCTACAAGTTATTATTTACAAGAAACACATATAGAGTAGAATGATATACTCACAGCAATGGTAAATAATTAGAGTAGAATTGATTATGTTTCAGCTGAAGTTAAAAAAAAGCAGGAATAGCAATTCTGAACTGAAATCAAGCAAATAATATAAAAGAGATAAATAAAAGAGATAAAAAAGGAAACTAAATCACACTAAATGGTACCATGGATAATGAAGTAATATCAATACTAAACATATATGCACTGAGTGGTTTAGCATCCAAATTCCTAAAGGAGAAGTTGAGAGAACTGCAAGAAGAAATAGACAGCAAAATTATACTAGTGGGGGATCTCAAACCTCTCCACTCAAAACTAGATAAATCAAACCATAAAAAATAAGAAAGAAGCTGAGGAGGTAAATAGAATTCTAGAAAAGTTAGGTATGATAAAACTTTTGAGAAAATTGAATGGAATCAAAAGAAATATACTTTTTTTTCTTCACAGTCCATGGAATCTAAACAAAAATTGGTCATGCATTAGGTCATTAAAAACCTCAAAATCAAATGCAGAAAGGGAGAAAATATAAATGTATTTTTTTTGATCATGATGCAATAAAAATTACAGACCATAACATAAAAAATAAGGAGAAAATAGAACAAAAGTTAATTGGAAATTAAATAATCTAATCCTAAAAAATGACTGGGTGAAACACCAAATAATAGACACAGTCGATAATTTCATCCAAGAAAAAAACAATAATGAGACAACGTACCAAAATTTATGGAATGCAGCTAAAGCAGTTATTGTGGGAAATTTTATGTCTCAATATTTACTTGAAAAAATAGAGAAAGAGAAGATCAGTGAATTGGGTTTGCAACCAAAAAAAGAAGGAAAAGAAATAACTTAAAACTCACAATTAAATACCCTACTTGAGATTCTGACAATAAAAAGGGAGAATAATAAAATTGAATGTAAAAAATCATTGAATTAACAAACAAATTTAATAGTTGGTTTTTTTGGGAAAAAAAAACAACAAAATAGATAAACCTTTAATTAATTTGATTAGAAAATGGGAAGAAAATCAAATTGTTAGTATCCAAAATGAAAATGGAGAAGTTTCCTCCAGCAAGAGGAAATTAGAGTAATAATTAGGGATTATTTTGCCCAACTATATGACAATAAATTTTATAATCTAAGGGAAATGGAGGAATATCTACAAAAATATAGATTGCCCAGATTAACAGAAGAGCAATACATTATTTAAATAGTCCCATTTTAGAAAAAAAAGTTGAAAAAGCTATTAATCAGCTCCCTAAGAAAAAATTTCCAGGAGCATATGAATTTGCATGTGAATTTTACCAAACTTTTAAAAAACAATTAATTCCAATACTAAGCAAACTATTTAAAAATAGGGAAAGAAGGAGTTCTGTCAAATTTCTTTTATGACACAGGCACAGATAAGGTGCTGACACCTAATCAGGTAGGGTCAAAACAGAGAAAGAAAATTATAAACCAATTTCCCTAATGAAAATTGATGCTAGAATCTTAAATATTAGCAAGAAGATTACACCAAGTTATCTTTAAGGATAATACATAATGACCAAGTAGGATTTATACCAGTAATGAAGAGCTGACTCAATCTTAAGAAAATTAATTGGATATTTGATTATAGCAATAATTAAACTAAGAAAAATCATATGATTATTTCAATAGATGCAGAAAAGGCATATGACAAAATTCAAAGTCCATTCCTTCTAAAATTACTAGGGATAAATTGACTTTTCCTTAAAATGATCAGTAATATATGAAATGAACAGAACCAGGAGAACATTGCACATGGTAAGAATAAAACTATATGAAGATTAATTCTGATGGACATGGCTTTTTTCAACAATAAGATGTTTGAGACCAGTTCCAATAATCCTGTGATGAAGAGAGTCATCTACATCCAAAGAGAGGACTGTGGACACTGAATATTGATCACAGAATAGCATTTCACAAAGTTTGTTGTTTTTTGCTTAAATTTTGTTTTCTTTCTCATTTTTTTTTCCTTTTTGATCTGATTTTTCTTGAGAAACACAGTAATTATAGAAATATGTATTAAAAAACTGCACAAATTCAACATACATTGAATTACTTGCCATCTAGGGAAGTGGATAGGGAGAAGGGGGGGATATTTGAAATACAAGGTTTTACAGGGGTCAATGTTAAAAAAAATTATCCACATGTATTTTGCATAAAAAAGGTTTTTTAATAAAATAAAAAGTAGACTACATCAAATGTCAAATTTGGGTCAAAAAGTTGAGGAGAAGAATGTCTTAAAAAATTGGACAAGCAGAAGGAGAGGCACAAAAATTCACTGAAGAATATAACTCCTTTATAAATAATATTGGACAAATGGGAAAGAAACTACAAAGCATATTGAGAAAAATAATTCCTGAAAAAATAGAATTGAACAAATGAAAACAAATAACAATATGGGAAATTAAGAAACCACCAATCAAAATCAAATGAATGACAAAATTGAAGACAATGTGAAAGATCTCATTAAAAAAATCAAGTAACCAAGAAAATAATTCCAATAGAGTTAACTTAAAAAGTGTTGGACTATCTGAAAACCATGATCAAAAAAAGTGGATAGGCAGCTTCTTTCAAGAAATGTTCAAAGAAAATACACTAGTATTCTAGAACCAGAGGGTAAAATAGAAACTGAAAGAAGACACCAATCAATTCCTGCAACAAACTCCCAAGTGAATACTCCCAGGGGTAGTATAACTAAATTCTAGAATGGAGCCACAGTCAGTATAATCAAGATTTAACAATTTCTCCTTTAAAGAACTAGAGGAATTAGGATTGTAAGCAAGAATTACCTGGCCACCAAAACTAATTCTTCAGGGAGAAAATGGATGGTTAATGAAATACATAACTTGCAAGCATTCCTGATGAAAAGACCACAGTTGAATAAAAAAAATTGATTTTCAAACAGAGGACTCCAGAGAATTTTTATTTTTTAACCAGGAAAGGGACATCATGAGGGACTTAAAAAATTAAACTATATGCATTTCTGCATGGGAAGTTGATACTTGTAACTCGTAATTGCAACTTCTCTATGGGAAGATGATTTGTAATTTATCAGAACTTTCTCATTATTAGGGTACTTAGGAGTATACATATTCATAGGACATTGGTGTTAGTAAAAATGTAAAAGATAGTGTCTAAAGTAAATGATGGTGGAATATACTGGAAGAAAAGGAAAAAAGATAGGTAGAATGAAGTAAATTATCACACATAAAACAGGCAAGAAAAACTTATACAATGGATGGGAAGAATGGTGAAATTAGGGAAATGAATGAACTTTCCTTCCATTAGTATTGGCTCAAAGAGTGGAAGAAAGCATACTCAATTGTACAGGTAAATCTATCTTGCACTATAGTAAATTATAAGTGGAAGGGGATAAAAGAATTAGGGGACTGATAAAAAGAAGGGCAGATTGAGGGAGGGGAAAGTCAGAAGGAAAACACTTTTTTTTTTTTTTTTTTGCTGAGGCAATTGGGGTTAAGTGACTTGCCCAGGGTCACACAGCTAGGGAATGTTAAGTGTCTGAGACCAGATTTGAACTCAGGTCCCCCTGACTTCAGGGCTGGTGCTCTATTCACTGCGCCACCTAGCTGCCCCAAGGAAAACACTTTTTTAATGTGTGAGAAGAAGGAGAATAGAGTGAGGGACAGGGATTGCATAGATGGAAATACAGTTAGGGATAGAGCTGGTAGTTTTGAAATCCTCACTTAATCAGCTGTGCATGTCATAATGATTCTCAGCAATACATTGATCCCAGCCAACTATGAAGTATTTATGATGAAAAATGCTATTCATATCAAAAGAAAGAATTGTTTCTCCATACATACTGAAGCATATACACACTTTTATTTTATTTCCTTGATAAAATGTAAAATAACTCATTGGAAAAACAGTTGATCTGAAAAATTGATCCTGGAGAGACAATTTAAAAATGATTGGTCTATCTGAAAGCTGCGGCCAAAAAAAAAAAAAATGATCCTGTATAGCATTCTTCAAGAGATTTCCAAGGAAAACTGTCCTGATACACTAGAATCAGAGGGGTTAAAAAGTCATTGAAAAAAGTCTCACCATTACCTCCAGAAAGAGATCCCACAAGGAAAATTGAAAGAAAAAATATTTTATAACTTTAAAACTATCATCTTAAGGAAAAAATATTGCAAACTTCCAGGAAAAAAAATCAGTTATTTAGAGCCACAGTCAGGATTACCCAGGATCTAGCAACTTCTACAATGAAGAATCAAAGTAAAAGGACGGAGGATTACAGCAATTAATCTTCAATGAAGTAAGGGATTTTAATCACATATTTCAAAGACAAGAATTTGATCTTCAAACATAGCACTCAAAAGAAGCATAGGAAGGTAAACAGGAAAGACAACATTATTCAAAGCTTAAATGACTTACATCTCTAAATGGGAAAATGACACTTATAACTCTTGGAAGTATCTTTTATTAGGAAAGTTTGAGGAGCAAACAATGACAGACAGTGTGAGTATAAATTGACTATGATGTGATGATATGAAGGAAAGAAAAAGACATCAAGAGTTAGTGAAAGCATTATAATGAGATAAGAGGAAAGAAGTAAAATGGGATATATTATATCATCACAAAAAGAGACATAAAAGAAATAAGATAAAGAAAAATTGAAAAGGGTAAGAATATTATCTGAAGCTTAATCTCATCAGTTTTGGTTAATAGAAGGAATAATATATTGACTCAGTTGAGTATAAAATTGCATATTACCATATAAAGAAGTAGGAGGAGAAAGGGGAAAGGAAAAGAAGGGGTTGCAATGAAGAGAGGGTAGAAACAGTAGGAGAAAGAGGTAAGAAAGTGAGGATGTATGATAGAAGGGAAGGAATTTCAGAGCAGAGTATGTCAGAAACAAAACTGTACTAAAGGAGGGACAGCGTAGGCAAAGAGAAGAAAAGTATACATAGGGGAGAAAATAAGATGGAGGTAAATACACAGCTGGTAATTATGGCTATGAATGTGAATGAATGACATCTCCCATAAAATGGAAGAGGATAGCTGAGTGGATTAAAAACCAGAATCTTACAATATATTGATCCAGGATGATTTTCAGTTGTCTTGATCTATATCTTGCAAAACTGGACCTAGATGGCTCTGGAAAGGAAGGTGAGGCAAGTGATTTTACACAGGACTCCTTCATTTAAATCCATTTCACTTGGATATCATAGCATTACCTCCCTGATGTTATGATCTTAGTGGAAAATGAAAGACAAAAAACAAAAAAAAGACACATTTGAAACAAAGACATGCATAAAGAATAAAGCTAAAAAGTTTGAGCAGAATTTATTATGCTTCAAATGAAGCGAAAAAAAAGCAGATGAAGGAATTTGATCTTAGATAAAAGAGGAGAAAAAAGAGATCTAATTAAAAGAAAGAAAGTAAGAAACTACATCTTGTTAAAGGGCACATACACAATGAAATGGTATTGATAATAAATATATAGGAACAAAGTAATTACAGCATCCAGATTCTTAGAAAGAATTTAAGCCAGTTATAGGAAGACATAAATATCAAAACTACACTTGTGTAGTTTCCCTCTGTCAGAATTGTATAAATCTAAACACACAAACAAATAAATTAGAGATATTACTAGAACCTTAAAAAACATAGATCTTATAGACTCTGGGAGAAAACTGATTAGAGATAGAAAGACATATATCTTTTTCTCAGCAGTACATGGCACTTACACAAAGAGTTACCCTGTATTAGGGCATTAAAAACCTCAAAATCAAATGTGGAAAGAAAGAAATAGTAAATGCTACCTTTTTATATCATGATGCAATAAAAATTACATTTAATAAAGGGCCAGGGAAACATAGACTAAAATGAACAGGAAATTAAATAATCTAATTCTCAAGAATGAGTGCATCAAAAAACAAATTATGGAAACTATCAATAATTTCATCTAAGAGAGTGACAGTAATGAGATAGCATACCAAAACATATGTGATAATAAAAGCAGTTGTTAGGAAAAATTGTATATCTCTAAATAACTATGTAAATAAAATAGAGAAAGAGGAGAACAACAAACTGGGTATGTGATGAAAAAACCCAGAAAAAAATATTAAAATCTCCAAATTAGATACCAAATTATAAATTCTAAAAGACAAAGAGAAATTAAGAAAATTGAATGTAATAAAATTATTGATTTATAATATTGTAAAAGTCTTATGAAAAAAAAAAGAAAATAGATAATCTTTTGGATAATTTGATTAAAAAAACAAATTACCAATTTAAAAATGAAAAAATGAACTTACCAGCAATGCAAGTTGAAATTAAAGAAACAATGAGGAGCAATTCTGTCCAACTGTATGCCAACAAATACAACAATATAATTTAAATGTATGAATATACACAAAAATAAGAATTTCCCAAATTAGCAAAAGAGTAAAGAAATTGCTTAAATGACCGCATTTTAGAAAAATAAATTGAACAATTCATCAAGGAACTCCCTAAGAAAAAAATCACCAGGGCTAAATAGATTCACAAGTGAATTCTACCAAATTTTTAAAGAAAAATTACTTCCAATACTATGCCAACTATTTGAGAATATAGACAAAGGAGAAGTCTTGCCAAATTTCTGGTAGGAAAGAAATATGGTATGGATACCTAAAGCAGGGAGAGGCTAAACAGAAAAAGAAAATTGCAGATCAATGAACCTTAATGAATACTGATGCAAAAAAAATTATTAATGCTTTTTATTTGCAAAACATATGCATGGGTAATTTTTCATCACTGACCCTTGCAAAGCTTTCTGTTACACATTTTCTCTCTGTTCCCCAACCCCCTCTCCTAGATGACAGGAAGTCTAATACATGTTAATTTCATGTTAATTACTAGTTAATACATGTTAAATACTTGATAAATCAAATATGTGTTTACCTATTTATACAGGTATCTTGCTATACAAGAAAAAATGGATCTATAAGAAAAAATCTGAGAAGGAAAACATAATGTAAGCAAACATCAATAGAAAGCATGAAAATGTTCTTCAACACTGAACAACTAGAACTGGTTTGAAACATCTCATTGTTGAAGAGAACTATACCCATCAGAATTGGTCATCATATAGTCTTGTTGTTGCCATGTATATTGATAAGCCCACACAAGTCATTGACATTTCTATTATACCAATGAAGCCCAGTTGCAAGAGATAAAAAAAAAAATATGTAAAATATCTGTAGACAAAATAAACTACCTGGGGGTATACCTACTGAGACAAACTCATGAACTATATGAACACAAACACAAAACACTTTTCACACAAATAAAGTCAGATCTAAACATTTGGAAAAAATATCAGTTGTTCATGAGTAGGCCTTGCTAACATAATAAAAATAACAGTTCTACCTAAATTGGTCTAGTTTATCAGAACCATATGAATCACACTGCTAAAAATATGTTATAGAGGTAGAAGAACAATTACAAATTTCATTTGGACCAACTCTGATGAATGTGGCTCTTTTCAAAAATGAGATGTTTCAGGCCAATTCCAATAGACATGTGGCCATCTTCATCCAGAAAGAGAATTACAGGGACTGAGTATGGATCTCAACATATTATTTCCTCCTTTATTCTTTTTTTTTTGTTTGTTTGTTTTTTCTTTCTCATTTTTCCCCTTTTGATCTGATTTTTCTTGTTCAGAATGATAAATGTGGAAATATGTATAGAAGAATTGTACATGGTTAACACAGATTACTTGTTATGTATTAGAAAGGGTTGGAGGTAGGAAAAGAGGAAAGAAAATAGAATACAATGTTTTGCAAGGATAAATGTTGAAAATGTTCTTTGCATATTTTAAAAATATAAATCTGTTATTAAAAAAAATCCATCTGGAAGAACAAAAGGACAAGATTATCCAGAGAATTAATGAAAAAAATTCCCCTAGAAAATTGATTTTTTCTTAATACACATTGCTTTATTTAGCTTGTTGGGATAGAAAAATCAGAGCAAAAGTAAAAAAAAAATGGGAGAGATTTAAAAAAAAAGAAAGAAAAGAAGTGAACATAGCATATGTTGCTTTATATTCATTGTCCTTAGTTTTGGGTTTTTTTTTTGTTGTTGTTTTTTCCTAGATGGTGTTTTCTGTCCAAATCTATTGGGAATGTTTTGTATCACTGAGCCCCAGAGGAGAACCAAATCTTTCATAGTTGATCATTACATATTGTTGTTGTTACTGTGTATAATATATTCCTGCTTCTACTTGTTTTGTTTAGAGTCACTTCATGTAAAACTTTCCAGAGCTTTCTAAAATTGACTTGTTCATCATTTTTATATAACAATAATATTCCATTATCTTCATATACCACAACTTGTTCAGCCAATCCCAAATTGATGAGCATTTTAGTCATTTTCCAATTCTTTGCCAGCAAAAAAGAACTGTACAAATATTTTTGCATTGGTGGATCCTTTTCCCTCGTTTAAGATTTCCTTGGGATACAGACCCAGTAATGGTACTGCTAGGTAAAAGGGTAAAAGGGTATGAATGGTTACAGTCCTTTGGGAATAGTTCCAGATTGCTCTCCAGAATAGTTGGATTACTTCATAGCTCCACCAACAATACATTAGTATTAGAATTAGAATTAGAAATTTGTCATCTTAGCCAATCTGAGAGGTGTGAGATGGTACCTCACATTAGTTTTAAGTTGAATTTCTCTAATCAATAATGATTAAGAACATTTTTTAAAATATATAAATGGCTTTAATTTTGCCATCTGAAAATTGTCTGTTCATATCTTTTGACCATTTTTCAATTGGAGAATGACATGTATTCTTAAAAATCTGACACAGTTCTATATATATTTTTAAAATGAGGACTTTATCAGAAATACTGGTTGTAAAGATTTTTTTTCTCTCTTTTGTAGTTCCTTATTATGCTGTTTTAACCAAACTTCTTATGATGTTATTCCTATTTAGAAATGCTTTTAAGCATTTCTAAATATTTAATATGTTGGGCTGGGGATGGATTTAATCTATTCTATTCTCATTAATGATAAAATATCTGTGCTCAAATTGAAGCTAGAGAATAGATATTTCCAAGGTAAGGATAACAGTGATTAGGAAAACCTCATCTGTATGTCAATAAAAACACTTATAAGGTGGCTTTTGATGCTACCAAACAAACTCTGCATCTGTCCTTGACAGTTGGGAAAGAGAGTCAAGAGATGGGGCTTTTAGATTCCTCCTGCTGCCCTTCTTTTTGCATCTTTTGAATAAAGTTTTTAAAGTTTGCAAGATGATGGAAGTTACTTTAAAAAAGAAAAACTGTAAGAAGCCATTGCTTTAAAATCGGTTTTATTTGCTAGTAGTGCCTTTAAATGCCATATAAGGAAAGGTTGTCTAACACCATCAAAGGACTTGAAGTAACAGCAAATGGGTTGTTGAATGAAACTTTGCCTTTCTTTACACACATTTGAAAAGGAAGACTGGCATAACACGGAAAGGGGAGGCAGCCACAGTTTCCTGAATGAAACAATCAAGACTTCTTCATTCTGAAATATATTAAAAAACAAAGTTGCCTGTTCAGGCATGATTTTTTCAATGTGATCATGCCTTAGGTTCTGATTTATTGATAAAGAAGAACTTTTTTTAAATGGGGAAATCTGGACCTTTCAGACCAAGGCAGTTTCTGAAGTTTTAACTCTGCATCAAAGAGCTTCAGAGAAGTCATGTTTATCTACCAATGTTTCCAGCTGTCATGAATCTTCTTGCACCAGCTAAGAATCTCACTAGAAATTCCTCTTCTAAGGATGAGCAGCCACTTGACAATCTCTTACATAGTAACATAGTAATAGACAATGCTTACATATATACACACATATATTTTACACACACACACACACACACACAAACACACACACACTTTAATCCAGAAAAGTAATTGAAATTTGCAGTGTCAGTCAGTGGATGGGGTGAAAAGTAAAGAGCAGTCTTGATCCCACTAAATGAACAGGACAGTTGATGAGCAAATTTCATCTCAATCACCTGGGATTTTCTGCTCAGAAGAGAGGAACTGTCTTGGAAGAAAACTGCAACACATTTAGAAATTCCCCTTTCCTTAATTTTCATGAGTGCCAATCCAATGCATGGTCTGGTGGATCTGAGGCACACAATCCCTTTAGCTGTCAAACCTCTATGCCAGAGTTCCCTTTCTGATAGGAGAGAAGGAAAATGGAGAGCCACAAGAACAGCCAACTAGATGGATTTATCAGGCTCAGAGCTGTTTGCCATACCAGTGAGACTTGCCCACTAAGTTCTAGCCAAATTTGGAGATAGCTAAAGTTGACAGAATTTGCAGAATCAACCTTCAGCTCAGGAGCAATCAAGCTTCTGCTCTAGACTGGCTCTGGCCTTTCTAGCCACCCTGTTCATATTGTGATCCATACTGAAGCTTTGGACTCTCAGCATTCTCACACTTATCCCAATATGTCAAGAACTCAGTGTTTTCCTCTTTTAAGAAGTATACATATAAATTTACATCCACAATGCTCCCCATTC
This sequence comes from Myrmecobius fasciatus, assembly GCA_023553655.1. NCBI lineage: Eukaryota > Metazoa > Chordata > Mammalia > Dasyuromorphia > Myrmecobiidae > Myrmecobius > Myrmecobius fasciatus. The sequence continues at coordinate 121,320 of JAJPUD010004606.1, read as the reverse complement.
ACTTTTGGGATAAGCCCATTATCCATTTTACTTGGTCTGAAAATTATACAAACCACATTTCTGCTCTCCTCGTTGTGCTGTTTCAGCCTTTTATTGACTCTCACCTGATTATGTTTGTATCTGGTTAACAAATATCTCTCTTTACTTAAAAAAAAAATCTGTGGTTATCAAATGCATATGGCTCAAAAAAGTTCTTACAAGACCAAAAATATCTATTCTGTTTTATTGAACCTGAAGAGGACATTAAACTATATCACATCTGACAGATATATTTTTCTTATCTTTTATATAAAAAGAAGGACAGATAATTACAGTGGCTTCAGATGGCATAAAGGCATATTCTTTAGAAAGGCTTTTGGGGTGGAATGCTGGTAAATAAAGCTTGACCAAAATCAAACTTCATCTAGAAAAATAAGAAATGTTCACTATCAAGGATAGTTACTAAAATTAGAACCAGTGGACTCCCATGCTACAAGGTAACCAGAGGTCATGACAATCATGCATTATTTTCACAGAATGTAATTATATAGCCGTGGTTATGATTTAGCAGAAAAATTATCTGCAGCAAAGAATGTCATGCCCCAAAGATGGGAGAAGCTTCAATTTCTTGATATAAAGCTCTACATATATATACATCCAATCTAATACTGAACTCATATCTTTTGGATCTCCTAAAAAGTATACATACACTATTGAGATTTGAACAATTCCAAAATTCCATGAACCTCTTAGAAAGTATTGGTGGAATAGTGTTGTAGCTATTTTTTAAAGTACAAAAGAAATACACACACACACACACACACACACACACATGCACACACACATGCACACACACACATATATATCTGAAAGTGTGTGTGTGCATGTGTGTGTGCATGTGTGTGTGCATGAATGTGCACCCATACCTCCTCTAAGTCTTTTTTGATTTGTACTATTTTGATCATTTGCCTTCTGCTCTTGGGAAACTCCAGGAAAAATCAACTAACCTTTGCATTTAAATAGATTTCCAAAGTGAAAAAAAGCCTTTATAATTTTACTTTCCTCTCTTTCTAAATACATATGTGTTTCCTTAATTTTTATCTGTGAAAGAAGATTTTAAGGCATAGATGAGCTATATCAGAATCATACCTCTATTCTTAAAATTATTCCACCAACCCTTTATGTCACTGTTTAAAGATTACTGAAGTTAGAACTTGGCAAAATGTGATATATAAAGAGTATGTATTCTTTAATAGTAATAGTAAAAGTAAGTAAAAAAAAGATTAAAACAGATAAAAAAATAAAATAGTAATAGGCAGTGCAAGTATTAGAGATCCATGGTCCTCTAAACACAGTTTCCTCCCATGCCTGGTAGCCCCATCCTAAGCTTTCTTGGATGCCCCACAATACTCTTCCAGATTCTCTTTGGTAAAAACTTTTATAATCTTTTTGCTATTGGTGACTTTAATCATGAAACTGCAGATTGGAAACCAAACAGGTCTTCAAGAAACGCTCTATCTGATCTTATAAAGTAAGTGCCTTGTTCTAGCTAGATGGCACAGTGGATGGAGTGCTGGCTCTGAAGTCAAATCTGGCCTCAGACGCTTAATACTTCCTAGATGTGTGACCCTGGGCAAGTCACCTAACTGTCTCAATTAAATAAATAAATAAATGTTCTAAAAAAATACTGGAATGAATGCCAGAACTTAACAAGATAGTCATTAAGCATATTTGCTTTTAGCTTAGGGCATACAGTTTGGGGCCTGAAATCAAGAAGGCTTAAATTCTAAATTCAAGTCAAATTTCAGACTATTATTTTCCATGAGATTTTCCTTGAACAAGTCGTTTGATCTCTGTCTGATTTAATTATCTTTATTATATGATGTAGTCATTAATAACACTTTCTTCTCAAGTTTCTTGTGAGGATAAAATAATATATTTTAAGTTTCTAGAATGCTACTTGGCAAATAGTGAAGGAAGCTTAATAAACATGATTTCTTTCTTCCATCCTTCTCTCTTTCTTTCCTACCTTCCTTTCCTCCTTCTTTACTTTCTTCCTTACCTATTTCTTTGTTTCATTTCTTCCTTAATTCCTTCCTCCCTCCTTCCTTCTTTTTATTCCTTTTCTGGATTGTGTTTTGACTTGTAATTCTATTATCTTATTTTTCTTTTTAAATTTATTTGGCATTTTATTTTTTCTTGTTATAAGTAAAAAAAAAAAAGTAAAACATTGAGTTCCTTATTCTTTCCCTGTCTCCCTTCCATTAAGAATGCAAGCCAATTCAATATAGGTTGCATATACATGTGCAGGAATGCAAATTATTTCCATAATAGTCATGATGTTGGGAAAGAAAACATAGATAAAATAAAGTGAAGAAAATAAAGCAAAAAGAAAACTAAATAAAAATTATGCTTCACAATATATTTATACATCAATTTTCAATATAAGTCCTTCACTGTTGTCTGGGATTAATATATTGCCAAGAATAAATATGTAATTTATGTATGATCATCTTACAATATTGCTGTTACTTTGTATGCTTCACTTTGCATCAATATATGAATGTATTTCTAGTTTTATTGGAGCATTCTGCTCATCATTTCTTATAGAATAATGGTATTCTGTCAGAATTAGATACCACAATTTAGTCAGCCATTCCTCAATTGATAGACATTCCCTCAATTTCAAAGTATTTGCCCCCAGAAAAGAGCTTAAATATATTATACATAGAGATAGTTGCCTTTTTAAAATATCTCTTTTGAGATACATGTGTAGTAATTATACTGTTAGGTGAAAGAACATGTATGGTTTGACAGAATTTTGGGCACAGATCCAAATATACTCTCCAGAAAGGTTGAATAAAATCACAACTACAACAATGCACACACCAATAAGATTGGCTTAGATAATAGGAAAAGATAATGATGAATGGTGGAGAGTATGTGGGAAAAATAGGAAACTATTACATTGTTGGTGGAGTTAGAAATTGATCCAACCATTCTGGAGGATAATTTGGAACTTTGCTAAAAGGCTATAAAACTGTGCATACTTTTTGATCCAGCAGTGTTTCTCCTGGGCTTATATCCTAAATTATATCCTAAAGAGATCTTAAAGGAGGGAAAGGGATCCACATAGGCAAACATGTTTGTGGAAGTTCTTTCTGTAGTGACATGAAACTGGAAACTAAATGGATGCCCATCAATTGGAGAATGGCTGAATAAACTATGGCATATAAATGTCATGGAATATTATTGTTCTGCAAGAAATGATCAGCAGGATGAATTCAGAGAGGCTTAGAGAGACTTGCATGAACTAATGCTAAGTGAAATGATCAGACCAGGAGATCATTGTACACAGCAACAGTAAGATTATAATATTAATTTCCGTTGGAAATGGTTCTTGTCAACAGTGTGATGATTCAGGCCAGTTCCAATGGTTTTGTTATAAAGAAAGCCATATGCACCCAGAAAGAGGACAATGGAAACTGAATGTGTATCACGATATAGTATTTTCACTCTTTTTGTTTGCATTTTGTTTTCTTTCTCATTTTTCCCTTATTGATATGATTTTTCTTTGGCAGCATGATATTTGCTGCAATTTTTCAATTTTTTCAATCCTTTCTTCCTATTTTTCTTTCCATTTTCCTTCGTTTCTTCTTTTATTCCTTTCATACTTCTATACTTTATATTCTGGGAGTATCAATAAATTAATTGGTTTGGAACTATTAGGTGAATTAGCACAGAGCACTGTTCTTTTTAATTTCCTATGTATAGTCCACAGCAATACAGCAATATTATTATTATTATTTGTCAATTTAAACAAATATTTTAACATATATATTTTTGGATTCAAATTTATTTCCCTCTGTCATTCTCATCTCCCTCTTTTAGAATGGAAAACATTTCCAGATTAGCCATATTTAAAAAGAAACACACACACACACACACACACACACACACACACACACACACACACAACTATAAATCATACTAAAACACCCAAAATTAGAAATACAACTTTTTAAAAGTATGCTTCGGTTTGCAATCAGACTCTACAATTTTCCTCTGAAATGCAAAGCTATTTTTTCATATGTCCTTCAGAATTATTTTGAATCATTGTATTTCAGGGGACAGTTAAGCCATTCATAGTTGATCAATTTAAGTTAAGGTTGTTACTGTGTATCACGTTTTCTTGGTTCTGTTCACTTTTCTTTATATCAGTTTATATATGACTTTCCATTTTCCATGTCCTCCTACAGATGATTAACACCTCTTATGAATAATAATACTAATATAAAAGCAAGCAAAAGTGAAAAATCACAATTATAGAATAAGATTAGGGAATAGGAAAGACTTGGGATCTTCAGAAGAGAATACTAAAGTAAAATAATTTTCTCTTACATTCATAGAAAAATAACAATAAAAGTATAGGATAAAGATATCTACCTTTAGAGAAGCAGAGAACAGATAAAATTAGACACAACCTTATAAAATATATATGCATATATATGTGTATGATTATAGATATATATGTGCATGTATGTGTATACATTATATGGGCATGGATTGTATGTGTGAATATGCATGCAACCATTTGCACTTATATACAAGCATGTATCTATTTTATATGTATACATAAATTTATTCCGGCTTAACTGTAGCCTATTTGGGTGAGGTGTTGGGGTGTGATGGGTGGTAGAGGAAAAATCATAATGTAACAAGCTCAGTAGAGAAGAAAAGAAAATCTACAAAGAAGCAAAGAAAAGATGGACATTTCTGAATACAATGTGTTCTATTATTATATACATTTTCTTTAAATGGAAATTTATTGTTACTTATTCCTAATTCTCATTTTTTCTGCTGAACACATGACAATATTTTTCCATTTTACATTTTTTTAGTTTTGCCTGAGTTTTAAAAAATAAACACATTTTTAAAAATAGAATGAAGAAATTATTAAAAAAAACAAATAAAAATATTCTTACCAAAGAAAGTTTCTAGGGTGAAAAGGAATATTAAAACATACACTAGAAGTACATAAAAAAGTAAAAATTCTTGTATCTAAAGTATCAATGTTAAATATGAATTGGTTTCATGAAATGGAAGACATCAAAAATTGACTTTGAAAATTAAGTAATGGAAGTAAAAGAAAAAAAATGAGGTGAGAAATGAGAGGGATGCAAGTATATAATGAAAAAAAAAGTCAATAGCTTGGTAAAAGACATACACACATACACACACAGAATGCTGAAGAAAATAACACGTTCACAAACAGAATAGGCCAAATGGTAAAAAAAGGTACAAAAGTTAACCTGGAGAAGAATGCTTTAAGAAGCAGAATTGGATGAGCCAGGAAAATTCAATGAGGAAAAAAATAATATATAACCTCTGAAAGTAGAAATGGTTAAATTAAAAAGGAAGTAAAAGCTCACTGAAGAAAATTACTTAAATATTTTAATTGAACAAATGTAAACTTAAAGACTTTAGAGGAGAAATGAAGAAAAAATAAAACAATAGCAAAAACAATGAAAAATACAAAACAATGTGAAATATCTCTTTGAAAAAACAACTGACCTAAAAAAAAAGATATTCTAGAAGCAGAGGTAAATAGAAATAGAAAAAAAAAATCTATCCCCTCTTGAAAGATAGCAAAATGAAAACTCCTAAAGATATTCTATCTAAATTCCAAAACACCCTGGACAAGAAAAGACTATTGCAAGCAGCCAGAAAGAAACAATTAAAGCATGTGGAGCCACAGTCAGGAAAACAACAGCACAAAAATAGCAGTTTGCATGTCAAAGTATCAGGGATTTACAATATGACATTATGGAGGGAAAAAGAAATTAGGATTAAAACTCAGGAAAGCTGAGCACAATCCTTCAGGGGCAAAAATGAATATTTAATGAAAGAGAAGACTTTCAAGCATTCTTGATTAAAATACTAGAGCTGAACGCTAAAATTGACTTTAAACTATAAAAGAAAAGGCACACCTAAAAGGTAAGTAGAAAAGAGAAACCATAAGGGGCTTTTAATAAGGTTAAACTCTTTACATTTCTACATGGAAGAACAACATTTTACAACAAAAGAGTGGCTAGGTGAAGCAGAGGATAGAGCACTACCCCTGAAGTCAGGAGGACCTGAGTTCAAAGCTGGTATCAGACACTTAACATTCCCTAGCTGTGTGACCCTGGGCAAGTCACTTAACCTCAATTGCCTCAGGGAAAGGCAAAAAAAATACAACATAACAAATCTTTTTTATCAGGAGGGTGGTGAAAAGAAGTACATGTTTGTAAATTAATAGAAGGCACATCTGTAATTTGAATATGAAGGGAATCATACCTTAAAAAAAATTAAGTAATTGAGGGATAAAAAAGAGGAATACTGTGGAAGAAAGGGAAACAGGGATACAGAATGAGGAAAATAATTTCATATTAATGAGGCAAGCAAAAAATTTAAAGTGGAGGAGAATATGGGAGAGGTGGTGAAGTGTAGTGAGTGAACTTTACTCTCATGAGAACTAGCTCAAAGAGTAACTCACACACAGTCAGTTGCCTATATGAATTTATCTTACTCTACAGACCATAGGTAAATGGTCTGAGGTGATTAAAGGGAGGGCAAATTGGGAATAGTGGTAGTCAAACAAAACATTTTTAAAGAATGACAAAGTGAAAGGAGAGAGAGAGAGAATTGAATAAATGGGGAAGGGGATTGAATAAGGAAATACATTTAACATTTACAATAAGCACTTTTGTCAATATATCTTTGTATTACATTATGTTTTGTTAATGTTTGTTTTATTCCATAATTTAAAAATAAAGTAAAAAATGGATATTTTACATAAAGTGTTTAGATATAATTATTTTGATGGTCCCATATTAACTTCAATAAAGAAGTTTTATATTCTCCACTGTATATCAAAGTTAGAAATTAATTGCAGGTTGAACATTTTGAGGTTGTAAAGTTATTTTTATTCTAGTTTGGAGCCAATAAAGGCCAGCAACATTAGCAGCTGCAGAAGGCTAATTATAGTAGCATTAATTCATAGCATGGTCAGCAATACTGTGAAAATAGACCACTGATTTAATGTAGCAACTAATCTACCAGTGAAATCCCTGAGGCTCTCTCTTTACTAAAAGGTTAAGTCTATCAGACAAAGAACTGCATTCAACTTGGTAAAATTTTAATTCATCAATTTGTAGAATTTCAAGGGAATAACAGAAAGAGAATATAGCTTTCTCTGTGTTTGGACAGTTAAAATCCTCTAAATACTGTATTGTATCACACCTGGAGAAAACATAGACATTCATAAAACAGGGTGTATAGGCATTAAAAAGCAAATCCATTAATATTTTGAAGAAATAATGAATAAAATTAAATCAAATTCTTTCAAAATAATATGGAGTATTTAATCATAACTCCCTTTGATAAAAATGCCAAGTCCTAATCGGGATGCATCTAGACATCTATCTGTTGTTTCTGTATTACATGCTGATTTCACATTTCTGCATATCCATCATATTTAATATAAACAAATTAATCAGGTAGAAAAAATGTTTCTCATTTTTTTTTCATTTATTTGTTTTGGAAAGACTCTTTTAAATACTTGTAATTAGCACACCAAAGAGAAATCTTCATCTACTTAGTGTAACAGCCTTATAATAAATTATTCAACAAAAAAATGACCCCATCCCTATCATATATTATATTAATGACTCTGGGCAAGGGTAGACAGAGACAAAAATTCATGCTGTAATAAAATCCGTAATATCATAAATTACAGAAGACTTTTTAAGATTGCATAGGAGAAAAATGATGCCTGGAAAAGTGGAGGAAGAGGAAGAAAAGGAGAAGTAAGATGAGGAGAAAGGAAACAAAAAGAAAAATCAAGAAGACGATAAAGATAAATTTGTACCATGTTTATGTGATTCATTTTATCATTATTAATTTTTCCTTGATATATTATTAAATACATGTTTCTTAAAAGGATTGTTCACAGCTAAATTATAATATCAAGACCTATATGTAAAATAGTGTGAGTTCAGTAAGTTAATAATTTGAATGTTTCTATTCATTGTAAAAACAATATTTTTCAAGTATTATTAAGATCTCTGATTATGGAAGCTAGATATTTTGTATTTTCTAAGTTGCTCTTCCAGTCTCCCTAAATCTCTTTTATTTTTCCTTTACAGACCCACCATTTTAATTTACTTCTATGATGCTAAAATGTAATGCTACTATATTATATTCTAGCATTTTTATGTCAGCATATAGGCAGTGATAAATGACATATAACATCTCATTTTATTTTAATAAAATACTATGAAATATTCTAAGATAATTTTAAGTGTATTTTTAAAAATATGATTTTACTCATGTTTTTAGTTGAAATTTCTAGTGACTGCTTGAGAATAATTACTTGCTATACTGAATTCCTTATAAAAGTAGGTACATATATTTGGAAACATTGACTAAATGATTTTAAGTATGAATATAAATAAAGTCACTTCATTTGATCCAGAATTTTTAGTGTCAAATTTCAAAATTATACTTTAGACCAAAGGTATTACATCTAAAATTAAGCTTAAAAGAAAAATATTTGTAGTTATTGGGATCATTATTCAAATAAAAAATCAAGGTACATTTATTGAATGAAAACAAGCATTTCTGATAAGGAACCTTCTATAATGAAGGAAGAAAAAAGAAGGAGAAGGTGGAGAAGCAAAGAGCAGAGAGTATCAGAGAGACAGAAACAAATTGAAAAAAAAAACAGAGCAAAACAGAGACATAGGAAATAGATATCAAGAGAAATAAATACTAAATAGAATTTTTTGAAGAATTATATGTACGAGGGCAGAGCCAAGATGGAGGAGTGAAAAGGTGACTTTCTGCCTCTCCTCCGATCTTCTCTCAAATCAACAATAAAATAAGCCTCTGAACTGATCTTCAAGTCAACGAACTCAGAAATATTTGGGCACGGCTCTCTGGATAACTACATATGAGGTTAGTCGGAATCGGACAGAGAGATAAATAGACGACCCCTGTGCAGGCTGGAAGTGAGGGTGGGACTCAGCTCAGCTCATCCTGGCAGAAATTCCAAACTCCAAACTCCAAATTCCAAACACCTGGAGTTTATCTGAGGCACTCGGGACACTCTGCCCTGATTGGGGACAGGTGTTCTGGCAGACTTGCCTTGTTTAAGGAGTAATTCAGACTTAGTCCTAGCCCCCACCGGCCTAGCACCTTAAGTCGACTAGCCGAAGTGCCCCAGGGCAAAGCGTCTTCAGCCGCCATTTTTTTCCCCTACCTTTAAGACATATCCACGTTGTCTAAAAAAAAAAAAATGATGAAGAAGCAAAAGAGAGCTCTCACCATAGACAGCTTTTATCAAGGCAAAGAAACGACCTCAGATCCAGAGGTTTCTTTAGACAAAAATCAAGAAAAAAAGAGCAAGGACCATCACTGGTCCCCTTTTCAAAAGGCCTTTCTGGAAGATTGCATAAAGAACCTCAAAAGAGAGCTGGAGGATAAATGGGAAAATAAACTGAAATCAGTGCAAGAAGGATACAATATCTTGCAAGAAGGATATGATGCCCTACAAAAGAGATATGAAAAAGACACCAATTTATTAAAAAATAAAATTAGTGAAGTGGAAAAAGAGTGCAATGAACAAATTGGCCAGTTACAAAAAGAGCTTAAAAAGGTAACTGAAGAAAACAACACTTTAAAAATAAGAACTGAACAAATGCAAGTGAATGACTCAATAAGGCTTAAAGAATCAGTCAAATAAAAACAAAAAAATGAAAAATTAGAAGAAAATATGAAATATCTCCTAGGAAAAACAACTGATTTGGAAAATAGATCTAGGAGAGACAATCTAAGGATTATTGGACTTCTTGAAAGAAATGATGGAAAAAAGAATCTAAACACTATCTTCCAGGAAATCCTGAAAGAAAACTGCCCTGAGATTGTAGTATCAAAGGGCAAAATCACCATTGAAAGAATTCACCGATCACCTCCTGAAAGAGACCCCAAAATTAAGACCCCAAGGAATATCGTGGCTAAATTTCAGGACTATAGCACCAAGGAACGGATTCTGCTAGCAGCTAGAAAGAAACAATTCAAATACCAAGGATAAATAGTTAGAATTACACAGGATCTGTCAGCTTCCACACTGAAGGATCGAAGAGCTTGGAACCAGATATTCCAAAGGGCAAAGGAACTTGGATTACAGCCAAGAATAACCTATCCAGCTAGAATGAGCATTATCCTCCAGGGAAGAAGATGGTCATTCAATGATATAGGTGAATTTCACCTATTTCTAATGAAAAGACCGGAGCTGAACAAAAAATTCGACACCCAAACACAGAACTCAAGAGATGCATAAAAAGGTAAAAAGGAAAGGACTCTTAAGAACTTTATTTTTACTAGGGGGATACTCAAAGTTTGGGGGTATAA
>JAJPUD010004606.1:74930-95359 GCA_023553655.1 Myrmecobius fasciatus | reverse complement strand
TCTCTGATTCTTTTTTTTTTCTTATAGATAGGATTTTTCTTGCATAACTTCTCAAGCATTTCAACATTATTAACATGTAGTGGACTTCCTGCCATCTAGGGGAGGGGAGGGGACCGGGGGTAAAATTTGTATTGGAAAGCTTTGTAAAGATCAAGGTGGGGAACTACCCATACATATGTTATACAAATAAAAAGCTTTAAAAAAAGATTTATATGTACAATATAGAAAAATTGGAATCCAGCAAAGAAGAGACTTAAAAATTAGTCAGAAAGTAAAAGATACAATTGTTAAAATAGTTTATGGATGAGAGTTTTATGAAAGTCTTAGAAGTAGCACATTGTAACTGAGGGGAAAATACTTTCAATTTACTTATATGTTTATTGGTCATCTAATGAGAGAGTAGATTCAGTCTGTATGATTCTAAGTAGGATTGGAAGGAATTAACCAGTTTGTGGTGAGAAAGTTAAAGCTGAACACACGCAATTCTTTTCAAAAACATTTCCTTAAAAAAGAAAGAAGGGGAATAAGGAGAATAATAGCTAGAAGAGATATCAAGGGTGGGAAATAGATTTAATGGTAGACAAAGACCAAAATAAATAAATATTTGAAGAAATTTTTATAGAAGAGTGAAGGAAAGTGAATTAGAGTTAGAAGGCAAGTGAGCTCACTAAGAATACATATACATATATATGTATATATTTTATATAGAAGAAAGTGTTGAGCTTGCAGGAAGATGAGGATTAAATCTTGTAACTAACTACATGTCTTGAGGGGCAAGTCACTATCTTTTGTGTTCTCATATGTAAAATATGTATAAGTATATCTACCTCACCAATATTCTTTAGCAATCAAATAAAATCATGTGTCAAACAGCATCTCAAGAGATTTATAGAGAGAACTATCAGATTTTGAGCACTTCATGATCATGAAGAGAAAAAATTGGATAATTATTTATATTGTTTTAAAACCATATAGCCCTGCCATTTCTCATGTATATCTTTACACCAGAAATTGCCATAGAAAAATAATATTCACAAATCAACAGATTTCTCTATACTTGTTTATCCTTGTGTAGACTACTAAAGCCTCTGATAAATTATGAGAGTCAAAAATGAAATAGTTATTACATAAAGAAGAAATAAATATTTTAATGAACTCATTTAATTTAGTAAAGGAATGAGAGGATGTATGTAAATTATTATCAGATCTGATTAGCAACGGAGAAAAAAATCATAGCTTCCATTTCTGGCTGTCTCTCAGAATTTCTTGCCATTTAGAAATAATCTCCGCCCCTCTGGAATAAAGATTATCATCTAAATTCACAATATTTTGGTGCAGTTGTGTCCTCATTACCATCCTCAATATCCATTTTTCTTTTTATTGGCTCCATACATAATCATATGCTAAAGAGAAGAAAATTATTTCTATGTTGTGGACAGAAGGTCATTAGCTTTTCTTATAATCATAAATGTCAATAAAAATGTAAAATCTAAAATCCAGGAGCAATGGGAAAACATATGTTTTCATGCAAAAAAAGATTAATTTCACTGAAATAACAGATATATTATCTTAGTATAAAAATGTATGCTATATATGCACATACATAGATATATGCATATAATGTGTCTATGTATATATCTATGTCCCTATATTTAATGCATACACACATACATGTGTGTTTTGTGTGTGTGCATACACACATATACATGAATAAAAACTATAATTATGGAATCATTAAATGTATTTCTAGTTCAATTACAATTGTCCTGATACATCATTTGATAAAGATACATAATAAAAAGCATATTTCATTTGGAACCAGGATGTTTTTAGTTAAAATAACACTATAATATTTTTTGAGTATATGATCTACCTAGATAGGTGAGAGTTTTTTTTTTTTAATTGCAGCTCTCAAACAGAATTAGGAAGAACATGAATTGGATATATTATAGTGAAGTTGTCTTTAATGCATGAATTTGATAACATGGCCACAAAAGTCTCCCTTTAAAGTATCAAATTCTGTCATCCTGAGACCTTGCACAAATGTAACTAAAGAAACTTTCTAAAAGAAATTATTTAAGGTAAAATCTTTAGTTCTTTATATATATACATATATATATACATGTATATGCATATATCTACCAATATATAAACATGTACTATTTATGTATGTCTGTATTTATTTATGTATGTGTGTGCCTCTACTCCAAGAAGCCCTGACATTTTGTTCTAAAGAGTAATGTAAAGTTCCTAGAGAGTCAGACTTATAATCATGAAATCCCAAGTTCTTGTCTTGTTTTTGAAATATATAATTTCTCTCATGAAAAACATTACTTAGGCTATCATGTTTCAGAAAGCTCCATATTGATAGTAGAACTAATAGAAAATTGACAATCTCTATTGGTCAAATATTCACATTAGGTCCTCTTCTCATTAATCAAATAATCAGTATGGATTTTTTGCCCCCCAAAACAAAACAAAAATAAACTTTTGATTAAGCTTTTTACATGAATGACTTTATTTGAACCTTGCTTTACTTTACAAAGGACTAAAATGAAACAGAAATTCTCATTTCTAAGACATATAGCAAATCAGGGAGAAAAATCAGAACTTGGAATATATGTATATTATATACATATATGCACATATATGTATATATTTTTATTTCATCACATAAGTTTACAAAACTAATATAAAGTAATTTGATAAAAACTATGACTTAATAAATGTGAAAACTGTCATCCTACTAGGAATCTTTCAGGATGGTATGCCAATGGCACATCTTCTATGAATGATTGGTGCCTAGTTTTGCATGATTTCATGTTAGACCCAGGCAGTATTGTATTATGATTGCAGAAGTCAGTAGTTCCATTACCTAATGGGACCTCAGAAATATTATTTCAGATAAAGAAAACAAGGGCATTAAGTGAACTATGAATGTCACACACATAGTAATTCTGAGTGGCACTAGGGAGTAGGCATCAAACTACTGATGCATTGCATAACCTCTAAAATTACTAAGTGACAATTACTGATATTCAACCACAAGGAATAAATTTTAATGTTATCAACAATAAAAGGCTAAGGGTACTTAACCTTTTTTCATACATCTTGCAATCTTTTGGCAGTATGATGAAATCTTTGGATTACCCAGAATAATGCTATTGTTGTTGTTTTGTTTTTGTTTTCCTCCTTTATATTGTCAGGAAAAACTTTATATCAGTTAAAGGTAAGGGAAAAACTAAAATGTTTTTTTTTTTTTTATCCAAGATCACAGAACCCCTGTAACGTAGAAACTTTTAGAAAACTGATAAATGAGATGTTTTATGGAAGCAAAACTTCACAACCTTTTTATGGCCAATGTGAAATCCTGAAAACTTTCATCCATATGTCCCAACCATTTAATTTCTTGATCTTATTACCCACTACTGAAATTCTCTCTAATACTATATGTTTTTTTTTAATATTAACCTTAGATTACAGTTTAGAGAAGCATTGAAGTATGGAGTGCCAAGTAAGCACATTTGAGAAGCATTTGTAATATCTAGTAAAGAATACAGAAGATTCTTCAATTTATTTGGGTCCTTCAAAGCAGTGCGAGTCAAAATTCTAAGAGCTCTTCCACTTCAACCTAAATCTCAAAGATAGTGCCTTTGAATACTTTCCAATATTTCACTAATCATGAAATTTCTTTTATGAATAAAAATGATCAACTCTCATTAATAACTGAAGTGCAAGCTGAAGAATCAATTAAGCTTCAATTATGTAAACTATAATCTAGTCCTTATATTACAGTTATTAAGATGCAAATAATAACTCTGCCTGACTTTTGAATTAAGTATTCCTATCAAAAGTAATTGGTTTGATATCTTTCTTCAAGGACACGTAGTTATGGGAATGAAATATCCAGATATAATATTATTTTATGATATAAGACAAAATGGAAAGAAAAGGACAATGTAGAGGAAACAAAAACAAAACTGAACAAAATAGATTCATAATATAATCCTGAAAAAAATACATTGTAATTCAAATAAAATACTTATTTTTAGTCAATGAACAAATATTTATTCAGGGTCAATAGTGCATAGCATCTTCTATTTTTCTGAAGATTAGAAAGAATGTGCAAATCAACTTTATACTGATTTATAAGTTTTTAGAAAAAATGTATGAAAACTGTAAATCTCCATGAAATTCTATATTGCTATTCATTTGCAAATGGAATGTAGGCGAAACCTGCCACGCATAAATCCCAGCTGCATTCATTTGGAAGGGCGTTTTTCATGGGATAAAATATTCCCTTGTTTCCATTAGAAGTAGCAAAACAAACAATAAGAAGTTTTAAAAGCCTTCCTTTATCATAACATTGATAGTTTGTTCCTCTCCAGAATTTTACAAGAACATGTATAGCAGGTGGCATAGGAAAGTTCCACTTTGGAGCTTCCCTGATTGGAACCTTAAGAGTACTTGAGCACAATGTTTAGAATCCCAGTACACTGACAGAATGCAGCTTGACTTGCCTGTGGTAATTTCTAACATTAAAAAAAACAAACCAAACGAAAACAAAACAACAACAACAACAACAAAAAAAGACAAAATCCATTTGTCATGAAGAAGAAATTAATTCTGTGTAGAGAATCTAAATGAACATGTGTTTGGTGGTCAATAACCTTGACTTAAAAAAAGATTTCTATTCAAATACATAATGATTGTATAAATATAAGGAAACCAGAAGTAATTACATGAAATAATGATTTATATTTTTTAAAAAATGAATTATATTTTGGTTAAGGATTTTGTTCATATTATATTGTACTCACTATTAAAGTCATGAATTAGTTCTTCATTCTTCTTAATAGCCAGGTGAAGTATAAAAAATCAATCGATACTTCATTATATTTCTTCAACACAACTGGGGCTTTTAATTGTATTGATGTGGCTATTCCATCCAGAGACACAGTTTACAATCCGTCCACAATGCATCAGCAATTCTTTCTGAGAGGGACTTTGACAAAAACAAAGAAATAAAGAATCACTTTCTGTCAAACTTCATGATTGTTGTATCACAGCTCTGTAAGCTATATGAATGTGAGAGAAAAGGACTTCAAGACATCAGTAGTTTTGTTACCCTTCTGCTACATGTGCTCTCTTTTCTCTAGATTGTATATACCTGAGGGTGTATGAGGGTGAGTTCTGGGAAGAATTGAAAATAAACTACCATAAAAATACCCTTTTGAATGATTTCAAAAAACCTGGAGAGACTTAGATGAACTGATGCTGAGTGAAATGAGCAGAATCATGAGATCATTGTACACAGCAACAACAAGATTATACTATGATCAATTATGATAGATGTGGCTCCCTTCAACAATGAGATGATTCAGACCAGTTCCAATGGTCTTGTGATGAAGAGAGCCATTTACACCCAGAGAGAGAACTGTGGAAACTGAGTGTGGTTCACAACATAGCATTTTCACTTTTTTGTTGTTGTTTGTATTTTATATTCTTTTTCATTTTTTCTGGTTTGATTTGATTTTTTTGTGCAGCAAGATAATTATATAAATATGTATGCATGTATTGGACTTAACATATTTCTACCATGTTTAACATATATTAGACTACTTGCTATCTAGCAGAGGAAGTAAGGGAAGGGGGGAAATTGGAACACAAGATTTTGCAAGGGTTAGTATTGAATAATTATCCATGCATATGTCTTGAAAAAAAAGACAAAAATAAAAAACAAAAACAAAAACAAATACCCCTTTGCGTGAACTCTATATGAATTGTTCTCAAATAAAAATGTTGTGGATAAATACAAGCTAATAGCTTTAGGAGATCATCCATGAACTCTCAAGGAATATTCTTATAACTTTGAAAAAGAGATTTGGCCAGCCTAAGCCTGGGAACATTGTTCACCCGTGAGAAATGGGAGTTAGGATAAGTATCCTCAAAGTTTATATGAAACATAAATATATGGTAATAGAATCATAGAATGTAAAAACTAGAAGGGTGCCTAGAGATTATCTAATGAATTTTAAAATTGCACAACAATCAGCAAATGCTTTATCATTTGATCTAATATTCAAACTCAATTCCCAGCATTTTAAAGTATATATTTTAATCTATCCAAACTATGTTATGACATTTCCATCATTTACCCACAAAGCCAATTAGTCTGTGGTCACAGACAGTCATGCAATCTTTCATTATACCAGGAAATAATCTAAGGCTATATTTTAGGAAGATTTCTCTGAAGGCATAAAAGAAATATACCCATTTGGAGTTTATCAGCAGAGGAAATTCCCACTTAGAATGAAAGGTTCATTTACTTTTTCCTGATCATTGAATTGCATGTAAAAATAAAACAGACCATTTAAATTTTTTCTGAAATGCACGATTTGAAATTATTAAAATTTCAACTAAATTAAAAATGCTTTATTATCACAATAAATTATAGGGCATGAAACAATAATTATTTTATAACCTTCCACTTAAGGATTTTTCTAAATCTAGACTCAAATTTTGGATCATTTCATAGTGAATTAACTAAATTATAAATATGTTAATATCATACAAATTTTTTAGAGATATAATACTATAGATTTCTCCAGATGATCAAAGAAGAAATGTGAAAATATATTTAAAACTATACAATACACACATAGAGTATATATAAATTATATTTTAGCCATATTTTATATGTATGGAAATTAAGACAGTACAAACATAAATATTTCATTCCTATATGATATGGAACTGTGCTTCAGAAATATGAAATGGAATTCCTAAAGAGGAAAACAGCTACCAAAATATCTGTTTGAATGTGGTCATGATGTAAAAAAACATTCTGTAACATTAACTATGAATTAGGAGGGCATCTTTCATGAGAGAGTTGGATTTTCATTAATGGCAAGCTGAAATTTGCAAAATTGATTTGTGTTGACATTTAAAGTACTTTTGTTATAATGCAGGTCCATATTTGACATTAAGCAAACTAAAATACATTAGCTATGCTTAAAAGCTTCTCAAAGAACATTGTTATTTTACAAGACAGAGAACACAACAACTATTTAAGTATGAGCCAGAGAAAACCAAGGGTAACATCTGTTTTTTACAGCCAACTCTCAACTAGTGATGGGTTTACAATATTAAACACCTTGAAGGGCCCTTTCAAGAATGCATAGAGGAAAGACATTCTGCTGTTCCTGAAATTATTACAGGTTTCTCAAAATTTTTACCTTAACATTTCCAGATATTTTATAAAGCAGCAATAGGAAAAAATAAATACCTTTCTAGAGAAAAGAAAAAATAAAGCACTACTTTAAAAAAATTCCTTTGGGATTGAAATATAATTTTAAAATCTGCTAAAATATTTTAATTTTTCTTTATTTTTTTTTGAAAATTTAAAGTTATTTTAAAATTGGAAAAAACTCCATCAAGCTGGAGTTTGCACTCCCCACACACTTCCCCCCCACCATTTTCTGCAAAACTAGAAAGGCAATAGCTGCTTTATATATGATGAGGGAAAAAAAATGATTGCCTTTTCATTGTTAGTCTTAACTGTATGTATGTGTATGCTATACACTTCTCTATATTTGTATAGCAGACACAGAGAGAAAGACAGAGACAGGGGAAGAGGGGGGGCACACAGAGAGAAACTAGTAAAACTAGGATATTTGAGTTTTGATATAAATAAAATGGAAAGAACATTGACAAGATAGAACTGGACTTGGAACCTGAAACCATAGGTTAATAATCCTGCCTTTAGCATATCTGGCTAATGTGACTTTAGAAAAGTCACAAGCTTTCTATACTGGGTTCTTCATTTGTAAAATAAACAAGTTGACGTAGATCTTCTCTCCAATATTTTGAAACTCTCTGTCATCCAATGGTAATAGTAATAACACATTCCTGAAAATAGTATAGTGTTTGAGAATTTGTAAATTCTTTAAGTAATTTAGCCTGTACATACAAAAACCCTGTGAGACATATTTCAAATATCATCATTCTTTTCATTTGAGGCTCAGTGAACTAAATTATCCAAGATTATACAATTAGCAAATGTTACAAGATAAATTCAAAACAGATCCTCCTGCTTCCAGATCTAACATTTCTTTTACTATAACACACCAAAACAGGTCTTTCTGAATTCAAGTCTAGTAGCCATATCTATGTATTGAAATCCTACCTCTCTACATACATTTTAGGAAGATTACTCTGAAGGCATAAAAGAAATATACCCATTTGGAGTTTATCAGCAGAAGAAATTCCCACTTAGAATGAAAGGTTCATCTACTTTTTTCCTGATCATTGAATTGCATGTAATTCTTCAGAGATATTAAATTCAGTTTAGCAAAAAAAATCATTTGTCTCTTATTCTACTCTTGCAGAAAAGATGATAAAATGAGGAAATATGTTATATGTTCAGATAGACATCAAAATATTTGAATAATCACTTTACAAGAATAGACATGGATGGTTGCAGAAAATTGACATCAGGAAAGAATTCTGGGAATTTGTGCACATTGTACTCATTTTGGGAGGGTGGAGCAGAGATTTGAAAAAAAAAACAAACAAATAGTATACTTACAAGATTTAACAGTAACTACAAACTTAGCTGGATAGCTAACAAACAAGATGGCAGAATCTTGTTCAAGGGAACATCTTGAGAAATTCAGACCTTGATAATTCATATTGCATTTAATAGTGATAAATATTAGTTTTACACTGTAGTTTAAAAAAGGAACAACTTTGTAATGTACAAGATAGGAAAGGAGTTCAATTGAATAAAAGAAGTTTTAGTGTACTTCAAGTTAAATAATCAAAGAGATACTGTTGTGTCCAAAAATAAGTTGAGAATGTCTGTTTTCTTTTCTAAGCATGTCACACTGATAATATTATTTCTAATTTGAAGTTCCAATTTTGAAGAAAAGGAAAGAAATGAATAAGCTAGCAAAATTTTAAAAGAAAGTGACCAGTATTATAAAGAACTATACTAGGGTAATTTGAAGAGCTCAGAGATCTGAGCCTATAAAAAACAAACAAAAAAAAAGAGACATGATAGCTATCTTCATATGTTTGAAGAATAGTTTAATGGAAGTCAATCTTGTAAAACCTATTGTATTTGACTTGAATGATTAAAGTAGGAATATGCAATGAGGTTATGGAAAGGATAATTTACACTTGATATGGTGGGGAATGTCAAAATATTTGTCATGCTTCTAAAGTTGAATGGGATGCCTTTGGTTACATTCTCCCTTGTGAAAGATATTAAAGTAAAAGTTTTAGGAACACATTGGGGGTACATTGCTGGATGATTTAATTTTCATTTCAACAATATGATATATCAATTGCTTGATGGCAAGCTTGCCCTGGATTCTGAATAAGAAACATTGCTTTTTGCTTTCCCAGTCATCAGTGTAGTGTTCTAACACTGTTTGCTCCCATGCTTTTTACCAAGATGTTTTCAGCCACGTTGTCAGATACTTTCAATAATGATGGACATGACATCAAGATCACACATAAAACCAACAGTAAATTTTCCAACTAGAAAAAGGTAAAAGCCAAACTAAATTTGAGGGAAGATTGTCGCATTTTTTTTGTTTGTTTGTTTGCAAATGGTAATGTACTCAATGTATCCCTAAAGATGAGATGCAACAAAGTATGGATTGATTCTTTATTGCTTGTGCTAATTTTGTATTAACAATTAATAGCAAGAAACACAATTTCTCTATCAGTCACCACCGTATCATACCCATGTGGAACTATTTTCAATGTTTTCATTTGTGTTGTCTTAAAAAGGATTGTGAAGATCAGCTGCCAAAAGATCCCAGCCTCTGAAGTCCTGAAATCCTTTTCTCCTTTTGAAAGTGTTGTTTTCTTCAGTGAATACTTTTTTGCCTTTGAATAATTGTATTTTTTAAGGAATTACCTTCCTTTTCCAAAGTGTTGACTCTTGCAAGACCACATTCAGTTATGTGACCTCATTTGGGATCACAAACAATAGTTTTTCTTTTGTTTGTTTGTTTTAGTTTTGTATTTTTATTTATTTATTTTTTATTAAAGCTTTTGGTTTGTAAAATATATGTATGGATAATTCTTCAACATTGACCCTTACAAAGCTTTCCATTTACAAATTTTTCCCCCTACTCCCCACCGCTCCCCTAGATGGCAGGAAGTCCACTACATGCTAATTATGTTAAAATACTTGACAAATTGAATATATGTATGCATATTTCCACACTTATCTTGCTGTGCAAGGAAAATCTTGTCTACAAGAAAAAAAAAATCTGAGAAAGGAAACACAAAACAAGTAAACATCAACAGAGAGCATGAAAATGTTATGTTGTGGTCCATATTTCATATCCTTCTCTCCTTGTGTATATGTCCTTTTTCACTAACCAAATGGAACTGGATTGAACCATTTCATTGTTGAAAAGAGCTGTGTCCATCAGAATTGATCATCATATAATCTTGATGTTGCCATGTATAATGATATCCTGGTTCTGCTCATATCACTCAGCATCAGTTCATGCAAGTCTCTCCAGGCCTCTCTGAAATTATTCTGCTGGGAGTTTCTTATAGAACAATAATATTCCCTAACATTCATATAATATAATTTATTCAGCCATTCTCCAATTGGTGGGCATCATTGTCTTGTCCTTTCATTTTAGCCAATCTGACAGGTGTGTAATGGTATCTCAGAGTTGTCTTAATTTGCATTTCTCCGCTCAATAGTGATTTGGAACACCTTTTCATATGACTAGAAATGGTTTTAATTTCATCAACAGAAAATTGTCTGTTCCTATCCTTTGACCATTTATCAACTGGAGAGTGGCTTGAATTCATATAAATATTCGTAAAATATAAAATAAGACAATTAAATATATAATTTAGAAATGAGGCCTTTATCAGAACCATTTAATATAAAGATGATTTCCCAGTTTATTGCTTCTCTCCTAATCTTGTCTGCATTAGTTTTGTTGGTACAAAAAACTTTTTAACTTAATATAATCAAAGTTTTCTATCTGGTGTTCAATTAAGAGTTCCAGTATTTCTTTGGACATAAATTTATTCCATCTCCACAGGTCTGAGAGGTACACTATCCCTATGTTCCTCTAATTTGCTTATAATATCATTCTTTATATCTAAGTCATGAACCCATTTAGATATTATCTTGGTATGGGGTGTTAGGTGTGGGTCAAGCCTTAAATTCTTCCACACTAGTTTCCAATTTTCCCATCAGTTTTTCTTGAAAAGTGAGTACTTATCCAAAAAGCTAGGGTCTTTGGCTTATCAAACAGTAAATTGCTATAGTTATTGCCTAGTTTGTCCTGTGATCCTATCATATGCCACTGATCGACTACTCTATTTCTTAGTCAGTACCAAATGGTTTTGATGACTACTGCTTTATAATATATTTTAGATCTGGTATAGCAAGGCCACTTTCATCATTCTTTTGTTTTTTTCATTAATTCTCTTGAAATTCTTGACCTTTTGTTCTTCCAAATGAACTTTGCTACTATTTTTTCTAGATCTGTAAAATAATTTCTTGGGAGTTTAATTGGTATAGCATTAAATAAATAAATTAGTCTGGGTAATATTGTCATTTTTATTATATTTGCTCAGCCTATCCAAAAGCACTTGATGTTTTTCCAATTGACTAGGTCTGACTTTATTTGTGTGGAACATGTTTTGTAGTTTAGTTCATATAGTTCCTGACTTTTCCTCGGGAGACAGATTCCCAAATATTTTATACTATCAACAGTTATTTTGAATGGAATTTCTTTTTGTATCTCTTCCTGGTGAACTTTGTTGGTAATATATAAAAATGCTGAAGATTATGTGGATTTATTTTGTATCCTGCAGCTTTGCTAAAATTGTGAATTGTTTCTAGTAATTTTTTAGTTGAGTCCCTACGGTTCTCTAAATATACCATCATATCATCTGTAAAGAGTGATAATTTGGTTTCCTCATGACCTACATTGATTCCTTTAATCTCTTTTCCTTCTCTTACTGCCAAAGCTAACATTTCTAATAGAATATTAAATAGTAATGGTGACAGTAGGCAGCCTTGTTTCACTCCTGATTTTATTGGAAATGATTCTAGTTTGTTTCCATTATATGATGCTTGCTGATGGTTTTAAGTAGATGCTACTAATCATTTTAAGGAAAAGCCCATTTACTCCTTATACTCGCTAGTGTTTTTAATAGAAATGGGTGTTTGATTTTATCAAATGCTTTTTATGCATCTATTTAGATAATCATTTTTTGTTAGTTTGGTTATTAATATAATAGATTATGCTCATAGTTTTCCTAATATTGAGCCAGCCCTGCATTCCTGATATAAATTCTACTTGGTCATAGTGTTTTATCCTAAAGATGACTTTCTGTAATCTCATGGTTAATAACTTATTTAAAATTTTTGAATCAATATTCATTAGGGAAATTGGTCTAAAGTTTTCCTTCTCTGTTTTCACTCTACCTGGTTTAGCTATCAGCACCATATCTGTATCATAGAAGGAATTTGGTAGTATACTTTCTTTCCCTATTCTTTCAAATATTTCATATAGTATTGGAATTAATTGTTCTTTGAATTGGTAGAATTCAAATCTAAATCCATCTGGCCCTGGAGATTTTTCTTAGGGAGTAGATTAATAGCTTGATGTATTAATCTTTCTAAAATGGGGCTATTTAAATAATTTATTTCCTCTTCTGTTAACCTGGGCAGTCTATATTTTTGTACATATTCCTCCATTTCATTTAGATTATCAAATTTATTGGAATAAATTTGGGCAAAGTTACTCCTCATTATTACTCTAATTTCCTCTTCATTGGAAGAAAGTTCTCCCTTATCATTTTTGAGACTAACAATTTGCTTGTCCTCTTTCTTTTTTCTGATCAAATTAACTAAAGACTTATATATTTTGTTGTTTTTTTCATAATACCAATTCTTAGTTTTATTTAGTAATTCATTGGTTTTCTTATTTTCAGTTTTATTAATCTCCCCTTTTATTTTTAGATTTTCTAATTTGGTATTTAATTGAGGGTTTTTGATTTGTTCTTTTTCTACTTTTTTAATAGTAAGTCTAATTCATTGATCTTCTCTTTCTCTCCTTTACCCAAGTAAGCATCTAGAGATAGAAAATTACCCCTTATAACTGCTTTGGCCATATCCCACAAATTTTGGTATGTTGTCTCATTATTGTCATTCTCCTGTATGAAATTATTGATTGTGTTTATGATTTGCTCTTTCACCTATTCATTCTTTAAAAATAGACTATTTAATTTCCAATTAACTTTTGGTCTATTTTCTCCTGGACTCATATTGTATGTGATTTTTATTGCATTATGATCTGAATAAGATGCATTTACTATTTCTGCCTTTCTGCATTTGATTTTGAGGTTTTTATGCCCTAACACATGGTCAATTTTTAAGTTCCATGAACCTCAGAGAAAAAAGTAAACTCCCTATTGCCTCCATTTAATTTTCTCCAGACATCTATCATACCTAAGTTTTCTAACAAATTGTTTACTTCCCTAATTTCTTTCTTATTTATTTTATGTTTTGATTAACCTAATTCTGAGAGAGCAAGTTTGAGGTCCCCCACTAGTATAATTTTGCTGTCTATTTCTTCTTGCATCTCTCTTAATTTCTCCTCTAGGAATCTGGATGCTATACCACTTGGTGCATATATATTTATTATTGATATTGCTACATTATCTATGGTACCCTTTAGTAAAATATAGTTTCCTTTCTTATCTCTTTTAATTAGATCTATTTTTGCTTTTACTTGATCTGAGATCAGGATTGCTAAACCTGCTTTTTTTTTGTTCACCTGAACCATAATAAGTTCTGCTCCAGCCTTTTACTTTTACCCTGTATGTGTCTCTATGCTTCCGATGTGTTTCTTGTAAACAGCATATTGTTCTGGTTTTTAATCATGTCTGTTATCTTCTTCTGCTTTATGGAAGAGTTTCTCCCATTCACATTCACAGTTAAAATAACTAATTCTTTGTTTCCTGTCATCTTATTTACCTTAGGTATGATTTTTTCTTTCCTTTCCACTTTCTCCCTTCCCCCCTCCCTAGTATTTTGCTTTTGATTACCACCTCCTTGTAACAGTCCTCCCCCTTTACAGCTCCTCCCTCTTTTTACTCCTTTTTCCTGATTCTTCTATTTTCCCTTTGATTAGTCTATCCATTTCTTTTCCTTTTTTCCCTCCCACTTCCCTATAAGGAAGGACAAGTTTCTCTGTGAAACTGAATGTGTCTCATATACCTTTAGAGCCCAATTTCCCTCCCTCACTCTTTCCCTCAATTATATTAGGTTTTCTATGCCTCTTCATGAGACTTTACCTTAATTTTACCTCCCTTTTTTAACCTTATTTTACTACCTTTTCCCTATTTTCCCAGTATTTTAGCCCTTCCACCTCGTTTTGTTTTAATTATCAAAGTGAAATCAAATCATACCCCCATTCTTTAAGTATGCCCATAGTAGAAATATAGTTCTCAAGAGTTCTTTCCTTTTTACCTTTTTATGCTTCTCTTGAGTTCTGTGTTTGGAGGTCAAATTTTTGTTGAGATCTGGTCTTTTCATTAGAAATAGGTGAAATTCACCTATCTCATCAAATGTCCATCTTCTTCCCTGGAAGATAATGCTCATTCTAGCTGAATATGTTTTTTTTGGCTGTAATTTTTTTTTTTTTTTTTGCCTTTCGGAATATCGGTTTCTAAGGCCTTCTATGCTTCAATGTGGTGGCTGACAGATCTTGTGTGATTCTAATTACAGCTTCTCTATATTTGAATTTCTTTGTAGGTGGTAGCAATATGTTTTCCTTGGTGCAATAGTCCTGAAATTTAACCATGAAATTCCTTGGGGATTTAATTTTGGGGGTCTCTTTCAGGAGGTGAGCGATAAATTCTTTCAGTGGTGATTTTGCCTTCTGATTCTAAAACATCAGGGCAGTTTTCCTTCAAGAGTTTCTGGTAGTGTTTAGATTCTTTTTTTCATCATGGGTTTTAGGAAGTCCAATAATCCTTAGATTGTCTCTCCTAGATGTATTTTCCAAGTCAGTTGTATTTCCTAGGAGACATTTCATATTTTTTTCTATTTTTTCATTTTTTTTTATTTGGTAACGGATTCTTGAAGTCTTATTGAATCAATCATATGCATTTGTTCAATTCTAATTTTTAATATATTATTTTCTTTGGTTACCTTTTTTAGCTCCTTTTGTAACTGACCAATTTGTTCCTTGCTTACTTTTTCCATTTCATCAAATTTGTTTTTCAGTAAATTGCTTTCTTTATCATACCTCTCTTGGAGGGTTTCTTGCACTGATCTCAATTCATTGCCCCATTTATCATCTAGCTCTCTTTTCAGATTCTTTATGCAATATTCTAGGAAAGCCTTGTGAAAAGGGGACCAGGTCCTGTCTATATTTGTGGCTTTTTCTGGAGTTGCTTTGCCTATAGGAACCTCAGTATCTGGGGTTTGCCCTTCTTTCTCTCCATCAAAGCTGTCTATGGTGAGAGCTCTTTTCTGTTTCTTACTCGTTTTTTTTTAAAGCTTGGGGGTCTCTTTAAAGCAAAGAAGCAGAAGCTGTGGTAATTTGCCCTGGGGCAATTACGATGATTACCTTACTGTTCTGTGCCTTCAGGATAGAGTCTTTGTTTTTGCAGAGGGTTACAATTTGCCTTTTACAAAATGCAGATCTACCAGAGCACCTGCCCGCAATCAGGACAGAGTATACTGCCTGACCCCATGCTTGACTAAAACAGATCTCCTCTGGAGCTCTTCAAAAGTACTTTCTGCCAGGAAGCTTTTGCAGTCCAAATATTTGTAGGTTCTTTGATTTAAAAATCAGTTCAGAGGCTTAATCTGCTCTTGGTTTGAGAGAAGGTCAGAGGAGGACACAGAGAGAGACTTGTCTTCACTCTGCCATCTTGGCTCTGCCCCCTAACAACCACAGAGGGAAAAAATTGTAACAGAAAGCTTTGCAAGGGTCAATGTTGAAAAATTACCTATGCATATTTTTTTCAAATAAAAAGCTTTAATTAAAAAAAAAAAAACTCAAGTGTGCTGAATCTGGAATTAAATATAGTCTATATTTCCTTAATGTGTTCTTTTTAAACACCTAATATTTCTGCCATTTATATCATAGGCTTAAAGATATTTGATGAGAATTTTTTAAACCATTTTTTATTCTTAAATGATTAACTGAATTTTTTTCTTTGAAATTGTTTTTTGCACTGTCTGAATCTCGACAAAATTGGAAGTTTTTTGGCAAAGATTCTCAAATGGTTTTCTGTTTCATTCTCTAGCTCATTATACAAAAGATAAAAATGAGAAATGATCTGTACAGGATCATACAGCTAATAAGTATCTGAGGCTGCATTTGAGCTTAGAAAAAAAGGAGTTTTCTTGGAGGGAGATCCAGCAATATTCACTGAACCATCTATTTTCCCTAATTTAGAAATAATATTTTTATGATGAAATATCAAGTGAAATGTGAGTGGAATGGAATCACTGTAATGAATGTTTTAATGATGATGGTATGACTACTTTTGCTACTGCTATTGTTACCACTCTTTTTTTTTCTGTTGCTACCACTGTTATTAACAAAGACAAATATATTTCTATGATATTTTGCATATTTCAGAGCACTTTGGATTGTTATAGTATTTGATATTAAATAAATCTTTTAAACAAATAGTTTCAATATTGTTGCACAATGCAGCAGAGGTAATTGAGATTTGGGGACATCAAGATATTTGTCCTAGAATGCATACATATTAACCATCTGAGAAGGAAATGGAATTCAGATATTCAAAGTATATCTAGTGTTTATGATATATGGTACACTGAATGAATGGGATAAGACATTTTGTAAAATTGTTTAAATTTTATATTATACGGTAAGTACACATATATGCAAATCTGTATACAAGCATATATATATGCATATATATACGTGTGTGTGCATATGTAGATTATGCATATATATAGAAAATACATATGATGTATATTTGTATGAGCAAACAAATGACAGTATATGATGTAGACATACATATTAGAGATAACAAATTCATACTCAAATACATATATGTATGCATGTATCAATAAGTTTCTTTCTCTCTCCCTATCTTTCTTACTCTCCCTCTCCTTCCTCCACCTTCTCTCTATATTTCTTTCTTTCTTTCTCTCTCTATCATTCTCTCTTTTCTCTCCATTAATATATTTCCTGAACAGCTTTCAATACACTAGGCTTCGTCTTGTATCAACTATTAAGATCCCAGCAACTAGCTTTCTGATTTTATGAAAGACAAAAATTTCTGAGCCATAATTTATCTTTAAAATGTAATTTATTGATAAAATTAATTCACACATGAGAGGTCATGTTGTATGTTCAATTCTAAAATTTTTTGTTTATATAACCCACTCTAATTCTACCGTTTGTTTTCTGATGAAATTGGTTTCTATCCTTTATTCTTCTCTCCTCTGTATTGTTCTACTTCATTTTGGGGTTGTTTATTTAGGCTTTTTATACTTTATCATCATCATCATCATGATTCTGTGGATGTTTAATAGAGAAGAAACTCATGTAAATATTTTTAACACTTTAATTTGATGCTACAAATGTATTTAATTTTAATTCATAAAGGTAAAAAAATAAAATAATTAAATACACTATAAGAGCACTGATTTGCAGTTAATCATAAAACTACTTTATTTTTTTGAAGAAAGAAAAATGAGAAATGAGAAATCAAGAAAAACTTCTGTCTGAAAGACAGTATTTTTACTCTGTTGAAAAAGGATCAAGTTAGGCTACCAAACAAATTGAAAAGTATGTGAAACTTATGAAGCATTGAATAGTCATGACATGGGTGTTTAAAAATTTTAGTTTCCTTGTCACCAACATGAGAATATATGAAAATATATTGATAAAAATATAAATCACAAATAATACTATGTTATAGTTTAAAGTCACCCAATTAGAAAGTCATGACAATGTAGACGAATAATATGCCAATGTCATCACCAAAGCTAAAGTATCATTTTATCCCTCTCTTCCAAAAGGAATATTCTTACATTCATATAACCAGAATATTTCTGCAGTACAAGAGCATAATATAAAAATGATTTAAATTTTATTTAAAAAGTATATTTAATTATTCTGAATAACAAAGGAAACATGAAGAACAGTAATGTAGAAATTTACACTTTAAGAAAACATGAAATCTCCATTCTTGATCTAGCAGAGCTAGAGTGATTAAAAAAATAATTTATCACAGCTCATACAACAGAGGCTTACAAAATAGATTAAAGCAGTGCTTCTCAAAATATGGTATAGAGTATTCCAGGGGATACGGAATCCCTTTCTACAATTTCAAAATTAGTTTTCATTTTTAACATGGTAAGTATCTAAAGCTATATCCCATATGAACAAAAACCATTTTGGACAAATCCTCAATAATTTTATAAAATTTTTATTAAAACTTTTTTATTTCCAAAAATATGCATGGATAATTTTCAATATTCACCCATGCCAAACCTTGTATTCCAATTTTTTTTTCCATTCCTTTTCCCCATCACCTTCCCTAAATAGCAAGTAATTCAATATACGTTAAACATGTGAAATTTTTCTATACATATTTGCATAATTATCATGGTCTGCAACAAAAATCAGATCAAAAAGGTAAAAAAAATGAGAAAGAGAACAAAATACAAGCAAATAAGAACAAAAAGAGTGAAAATACTATGTTGTGATTCACACTCAGTTCCCACAGTCCTCTCTCTGGGTGCAGATGGCTCTCTTCATTAAAAGACCATTGGACGTGGCTTGAAAAATCTCATTGTTGAAAAGACCCATGTCCATCATAATTGATCATTGTATAATGTTGTTGTTACTGTGTACAATGATCTCTTGCTTCTCCGCACTTCAATTAGCATCAACTCATAGAAGTCTGTGCGGGTATTTCTAAAATCATCTTCATGATCATTTCTTATAGAACAATAATATCCCATAACATTTATATATCATAATTATTTGGCCATTCTCCAACTGATTGGCATGCACTCACTTTCTAGTTTCTTGCAACTACAAAAAAGACTGCTGCAACCATTTTTGCACATGTGAGTCCCTTTTACTCCTTTTGATCTCTTTTGGGATACAAACCGAGTAGAAACACTGCTGGGTCAAAAAGTTTTAAAGAATGGCCCAATGTTCAAAACAGATCAAATTCTATCAGTCCTTTTTTCAAGGGCAATTGATGTGTTTAATCTCTAGACCATAAACTGCCAGCTACATTCTCTTGTACTAAAGATAATATAGAAGAATCTATGACCCAAATCAACACACACTCATGCACATACACAGAGACATACACACCTCTAAACGATATCACCTTAAGGCCTTTCCAGAAAGAGGAGAATTACAGATCTACTTCCAATAGTAAGAACAATATAGAAATATATTTCTTGGGCTCAATTTTACTAAAAGTCAGTTTTCTTCACATGCAAAAAAAAATCTTTTTGGGGAATAAGGCAAGAAGGATTAAGAATTGTCATTTTGCAGTTTTTGTACAAACAAAACTAATGCAGACAAGATTAGAAAGGAAGCAACAAATTGGAAAAAATCATCTTTACATTTAAGAGTTCTGATAAAGGCCTTATTTCTAAAATATATAGAGAGAATTGTGTCACATATATAAGAATTCAAGCCATTCTCCAATCGATAAATGGTCAAACGATATGAACAGACAATTTTCAGATGATGAAATTAAAACCATTTCTAGTCATATGAAAAGGTGCTCCAAATTACTATTGATCAGAGAAATGCAAGTTAAGACAACTCTGAGGTACCACTACACACCTGTCAGATTGGCTAAAATGACAGGAAATGATAATGATAATTGTTGGAGGGGATGTGGGAAAACTGGGACACTGATACATTGTTGGTGGAACTGTGAACGGATCCAACCATTCTGGAGAGCAATTTGGAGCTATGCTCAAAAAGTTATCAAACTGTGCATACCATTTGACCCAGCAGTGTTTCTACTGGGCCTATATCCCAAAGAGATTTTAAAGGAGGGAAAGGGACCCATATGTGCAAAAATGTTTGTGGCAGCCCTTTTTGTAGTGGCAAGGAACTGAAAATTGAAAGGATGCCCATCAATTGGAGAATGGCTGAATAAATTATGGTATATGAATGTTATGGAATACTATTGCTCTGTAAGAAACAATCAACAGGAGGTTTTCAGAGAGGCCTGGAGAGACTTGCATGAACTGATGCTGAGTTAAATCAGCAGAACCAGGAGAACATTATACACAGCAACAAGACTATATGATGATCAATTCTGATGGACATGGTTCTCTTCAACAATGATGTGATTCAAACCAGTTCCTATTGTTCAGCGATGAAGATAGT
>JAJPUD010004606.1:17090-49620 GCA_023553655.1 Myrmecobius fasciatus | reverse complement strand
AATTCCAATACTATATAAATTATTTGAAATAATAGGGAAAGAAGGTATACTACCACATTCCTTCAACTATACAGATATGGTGCTGATAGCTCAACCAGGTAGGGTGAAAACCAAGAAAGAAAATTATAGACCAATTTCCCTAATGAATATTGTTGCAAAAATTTTAAATAAGATATTAGCAATGAGATTACAGAAAGTTATTCCCAGGATAATACACCATGACCAAGTAGGTTTTATACCAGGAATGCAAGGCTGGTTCAATATTAGGAAAACTATCAGCATAATCAATTATTTTAATAACCAAAGTAACAAAAATCATATGATTATTTCAATAGATGCAGAAAAAGCTTTTGATAAAATCCAACACCCATTCTTATTAAAAACGTTAGAGAGTATAGGAATAAATGGGCTTTTCCTTAAAATAATTAGTAGTATCCACTTAAAACCATCAGCAAGCATCATATGTGATGCAGTCAAACTAGAACCATTCCCAATTAGATCAGGAGTGAAACAAGGATGCCCACTGTCACTATTATTATTTAATACTGTCTTAGAAATTTTAGCTTTGGCAGTAAGAGAAGAAAAAGAGATTAAAGGAACTAGAGTAGGTAATGAGGAAACCAAATTATCGCTCTTTGCAGATGACATGATGGTATACTTAAGAGAACCCTAGAAAGTCGACCAAAAATTACTAGAAACAATTCACAACTTTAGCAAAGTTGCAGGATACAAAATAAATTCACATAAATCATCAGCATTTTTATGTATTACTAACAATGTTCAGCAGCAAGAGATACACAAAGAAATTCCTTTCAAAATAACTGTGGTTAGTATAAAATATTTGGGAATCTGTTTTTTCTGCATCTATTGAAATAATCATATGGTTTTTGTTACTTTGGTTATTAATGTAATTGATTATGCTGATAGTTTTCCTAATATTGAACCAGCCTTGCATTCTTGGTATAAATCCTACTTGGTCATAGGGGGTGACTTTCTGTAATCTCATCGCTAATATCTTATTTAAATTTTTTTGCATCAATATTCATTAGGGAAACTGGTCTGTAGTTTTCTTTCTCGATTTTCACTGTACGTGGTTTAGCTATCAGCACCATGTCTGTATAGTTGAAGGAATTTGGTAGTACACCTTCTTTTCCTATTTTTTTTCAAATAGTTTATATAGTATTGAAATTTATTGTTGTTTGAGTTTTTGGTAGAATTCACATGTAAATCCATCTGGCCCTGTTAACATTTTTTTTTTCATATGACTAGAAATGGCTTTGATTTCATCATCTGAAAATTTTCTGTTCATAACCTTTGACCAATTAACCATTGGGTATTGACTTATATTCTTAAAAATTTGACAAATTTATATATTTTATAAATGAGATCTTTATCAGAAACACTGACTTTTAAAATTTCCCCCCACCTTTGTACTTCCCTTTTAATTTTGTTTTTGTTGATTTTATTTGTGCAAAACATTTTATCATGTAATCAAAGTTGCCCATTTGCATTTCATAATGTTCTCCTATTCTTCTTTGGTCATAAATCTCTCCCTTCTCCAAAGAGGGCATAGGTAAATTATCCCTTGATCTCCTAAATTACTTATGGTATCACCTTTTTAAAACTCAAATCGTGTACTCATTTTGACCTTTTTTTGCTATGGGGTGTGAAATAAGGTCTATGTTAAGTTTTCCTATTTTCCCAGCAATTTTGAGAAATATTAAGTTCTTATTCCAGAAACTGAAGTTTGGGAGTTTATGAATTACTAGATTACTATAGTCATTTGTTATTGTATCATACATGTTTAACCTATTCCACTGGTCCACCATTCTATTTCATAGCCAGCACCAAATTCTTTTGATTACAGCTACTTTGCAATATACTGCCAAGCCACCACTATTTTCATTTTTTTCCATTAATTCCCTTGATATTTTTGGCCTTTTATTCTTGATGAATGTTGTTATAGTTTTTTTTTTTTTTTTCCCTAGCTCTATAAGATAATTTTTTTTCTGTTTGGTTGGCATGTACTGAACAAGTAGACTAATTTAGGCAGAATTGTCATTTTTATTATATTAGCTCAGACTATCCATAAGGAATTGATATTTTTTTCCAATTGTTTAGATCTGACTTTATTTGTGAGAGAAGTGATTTATAATTGTATTCATATAGTTCCTTTGTTTATCTTGGCAGGTAGAAGTACAGATATTTTATTTTGTAAACAATTATTTTAAATGGAATCTCTCTTTCTACCTCTTGACCTCTTGCTGCTGGGCTTTTTCAGTAATATACAGAAATGCAGATGATTTATATGGATTTATTTATTTATTTTATATCCTACATTTCTGCTCAAGGTTTTTTTTGGGGGTTTTTTTTTGATGATTTCCTCAGATTCTCCATGCATACTATCATATCATCTGCAAATAGTGATACTTTTATATACTTATTGTTTGTGCTAATTTCTTTGATTTCTTTTTCATTTATTGATGAAACTGACATTTCTAGTACAATATTGATTAATAGTGGTAATAATGCACATCCTTGTTTCACTCTGTTCTTAGTGGGAATGTGTCCAACTATTCTCCATTACAACTGATCCTTGGCTTGCTGTTGATTTTATTTAGATACTGCTTATTAGTTTAATGAAAACTCCACTTATCTCTATGCTTTCTAATGTTTTTAACTTGAATGGATCATATTTTGTTAAGATTTTTCCATCAATATTCATTAGGTATATTGGTCTCTAATTTTCGTTTTCTGTTTTGGCTCTTCCAGGTTTGGGTATAAGTACTATATTTGTGTCCTAGAGGGAATTTGGCAGAACTCCTTCTTTACCTTTTTTTTTCCCCAAATAGTTTACATAATATTAGAATCAATTATTCTTTAAATGTTTGGTAGAATTCATTTGTAAATTAATCAGGCCATGGATATTTTTTGTTAGGTAATTCATGCATGGCATGTTTAATTTCTTTTCCTAGAATGGGATTATTTAAGTAATTTATTTCCTCTTTGGTTAATCTGAGCAATTTACATTTTTTTTGTAAAAATTGATACATTTCCAATAGATATCAGACTTGCTGCCATATACTTGGGCAAAATAGCTCCTAATTATTACTTTATTTTCTTTTGTATTGGTGGCAATTTCATCCTTTTCATTTTAGATGCTGGTGAATTGGTTTTTTAATTTCCTTTTTCTAATCAAATTACCCAAAGGTTTCTCTACTTTTCTGGATTTTTAAAAAAATAAAACCAGCTCTTGGTTTTACTAATTAGGCCAATAGTTTTCTTGATTTCAATTTTATTAATCTCTCTTTTGAGTTTCAAAATTCTTAATTTGGTATTTATTTGGGTTTTTAAAATGTTTTCTAGCTTTTTTAGTTCATTCATTAATCTCCTCTTTCTCAATTTTATTCATATAACTATTTAGAGATATGAAATTTCCCTTAAGAAATTCTTTGATTGCATCTTATACATTTTGATATATTATGTCATTGTTGTCTTTTTCTTGGAAGCAATTATAAATTGTTTCTGCGATTTGTTATTTGACCCATTTATTCTTCAGAATTGCATTATTTAATTTCCAGTTAGTTTTTAGACCATTTTTCCTGGACCCTTTATAGAATGTAATTTTGCTTGCATCATGGTCTAAAAATAAAATATATAGTATTTCTACCTTTCTTCATTTGATTGTGAACTTTTTATGCTCTAATACATGGTCAATTTTTGTGTAGGTCCCATGTACTGGCAAGAAAATTGTGTCTTTCTTTCTGTTATTATTCAATTTTCTCCAAAGGTCTATCATATCTAGCTTTTCTAGGATTCCATTAAGTTCTCTAATTTCTTTTTTTGTTTATTTTGTGTTTAGATATTGAGATATTTTTTTAAAAAAATTTCTTGCAGGAGGGAAGAAGTAATGTCACAAAAAATTATAAACAAGTAAGGTTGTTGTGAAAGTTATATGATGTTTATATGTATGTATGTGTGTTTTTATGCATGTATATACATGAATAAATGCAGAGATCTGTGATTTTAGAAAAAAATAAGTTGATCACATGCTGAATGCATAGAAATGACATATATACCCCAAATAGCACCTTGTTATGTGTCCTTTGAAAAGAGAGGAAAACCACATTCATGTTGGATGGATACTGTAGGAAGAAGTTAATAGGAGCGCAGAAGTAATAGATAAAAAGGATGAATAGTCATGAAAAGGTAATTAGAGAAAGCATGGGTTTCAATGAAATAAAAAAAAATTGAGGTATTAGATGACCATTACTATGAGGTAGAGAACTACTGTTTTTAAAGTCACTGTCTTAGTTGTCTTTTTATTTTGCTTAAGAATATTCAATAGTATCTCTCACATAGAAGTTAGAATACAAAATAATCTTAAAAAGAATATTCCAAAATCCCTCTCCTTTCTTAAGGGAGGGGTATTTAAAATATACATATTTTAAAATATTTATTGAGATATACTTACCTATATTGATTTCCTGTCATACATTCCATAATTGAACTTTCTCTTGTAATAATGAAAAATAGGTAAGCAATACTAATTGATAAAAATATGTCATTATCTTACATATTCAACATTTTCTACCCATAGCTTTCATGTTTCTGTGCAAAATCTGAAGGTATATTTTGTTATGTGCTCTCACAGACCAATGTTTATTACATTAGTTAATCATATTTGCCTGTACTTTAGTAGTATTTTAATTTACATTACAGTGGTTTTGGTATATTTTGTTCTGCTAGTTCCATTATAATACCTTACACTATTCTCAGTGATAAAAATAGCATTTCAATAGAGGTACTATAAATAAAAGAGCTAAAATTTTGTTAATCTTGGTGAATAATTAGGGTGCTTATTATCAAATATATTTAATACATCTTAATATTTAAGATTCAATTTATCTTTAGCAATTTTTAAAATTCTGTATATAATCATTGTTGATATGAGTACAAGTCATATTTAGAGCAAATATAGATGAAAACATATGCTTACTATCAACAAAATTAGCAATATTGGGATTAATTTCTGCTGGAAATATGTATTTTCATTCCAACAATGGTTAAAACACACAAAGAGAGAAAGCCACAACAAAAAAGAATAATAGGATGTTTGCTTTCTTTTGTCCTTTTTAAATGCCATTTGATCCAAAGACTAACAAGGCAGATAATGGTGATGAGAAGGTCATAAATATATGATCCTCCTGGGAGGTAATGAAAATAGTGTGAAGTGAAAATTAGTTCATCAAACTTCTATCTAGAAGAAAAAGCAAACTCACTTGCAAGTACTAAATTTAGATATGATAATCGGGTCATTTTAAAGGGTAGAAATTTGTGATGACAAGGTCAGAACCTTAATTGATCTAAAAAATGTCAGAGATATGCCTAATAGGCTCCTAAATGAAAGGATTAACTACATGATTAAACTTAATGAGAATAAATTCTTCTCCTATGAGGAAAAGGTCAACAGCAGCCTGAACTTGAAAAGAAAGGAATTCACACACAAAAAGTCAATTAAGGAAACTAAAGATAGCATATATTTTACTTTTATCTGTAAAAAGGTTCATTTTATCAGCCCTACATACTACTACTTTCATATAAATTCCAATTTTACTTATAAGGACATAGATTTCAAGAATATCTGGAAATATTCAATTGGATCAAAATGTACTAAATAAATCTAATTTTCTACATTAAAAAACTCCAAGAAACAACTTCTAGTCCTGTTTTTCCCTATCAATTTTTTTTTCAATGACACTATTGTATCACTGACACCATATGTATTTAAAGTGATACAAATATGGATTGAATTTAAATTGGGACAATTAATTTACTTTGCAATTAATGTAGTATAAAAATACCTGAATAATTGGATTTTGTGGGAAATGCATTATTTTATAAAGTAAATTGTAGAATTATAGACTTTTGTGCTGTTCAGATTATGTTTGTATTGTCTTCTGTGGGAAATTCCCTCTGTGAAGTAACCTTTTGTTGAGTGCAGGGATAACAAGATGTTCAAATCAACAGTTTAGTTCTTTGTTCAAATTTTTTAATGAATGTATGTTGAATTCACACATGGTAACCTTTGATCTTGAATTTGACATTTCATAGAATCAAATTCATAAGCAACTCATTTTACATTAGATAATTTTAATGGTGTCTACCTGTTATCATCTTTAATTGTTGCTCAGTCAGTGGAGTGATACCTAATTGTCCCAAATTTTGATTTTGTTCTTTTTTTGTCTATATATATATATCTAGTGCTCTGAGAATACTTATCCATCTGCTGCCTCCATTGTTGTGACATTTTATTTTTGTGGTGTGATTTTGTTTTATAATTTGACTGGTATATCTTGTATGTCATAAACAATATGCAGGATTTTGTTTTTGTTTATCATTATAATTTTTCCAGATTTTCTATGATGCACTTTACAATTATAGAAATATATACTAAGATTGGTATTGTATACGTATTAACTACCTTAAATGTGTTTTTACCATTAAGCTTTGATTTAAGGATAACAGCAAGTTTATTAATTCAGTAGGCTATAGTCTTTTCTTGTTTACCTAGGGGGTTTTATGTCACTCCTGGAATCTATCAAGGTATTTCTAATTGTGACTTAATTGTCCCCTTTGCTAGTTGAATTTGACACCCTGATTATATTCAAAAGTCTTTAATCTCTGTCCATCCTAAATATTGTTGGGAAATACTCAAACCTGGATTTCTTGTGTGCCCAAAAAGAAACCCACCAAATGGGATGTTTGTATGTTTATAGGCCAAATATAGTGTGTAGACAATCTAAGAGGATTAGCATATCAAGGAAGACTGGATTGGTAGTAGCTTTAGGCTCTTAAATAACAGAGTAGGTCCTTATAACTTTTCAAAACTGCTTAGAATACACAGGTATTCAGTACAATTATATGGGAATTTACATTTGCAAAGCAAAACCATTTAAAAGCATATAGAGAGTGCAGCTTCTGGAATAAGAACTCATGATTTGAGAAAAATTGTTGGTTAAAATGGAAAATAATATGCCAGAAACTCA
Organism: Myrmecobius fasciatus; assembly: GCA_023553655.1. Lineage (NCBI taxonomy): Eukaryota > Metazoa > Chordata > Mammalia > Dasyuromorphia > Myrmecobiidae > Myrmecobius > Myrmecobius fasciatus. The sequence goes on along the minus strand of JAJPUD010004606.1, from coordinate 42,571 downwards.
ACATAGACCTATATTTCATACCTCATACCAAAATAAGGTCAAAATGGGTACATGATTTGACTTTATAACTCTCAAACTGGCTATGAGGCCAGGAAAAGATAATGATAAATGTTGGAAGGGATGTTTGAAAACTGGTATATTAATGCATTCTTGTGAAAAGATTCCATCATTCTGGAGAGGAATTTGGAACTATGCCCAAAGGGCTGTAAAACAGTGCATACCTTTTAACCCAACAATGCCATTATCGGGTCTGTATCTAAAGGAAATCATAAAGGAGGGAAAAGGACGCACATGTGTGAAAATGTTTATAGCAGCTCTTTTTTGTCATAGTACAAAGCACTGGAAAATGAGTAGATGCCCATCAAATGAAGAATGGTTGAACAAGTTACAATATAAGAGCATAATGGAATAAATATCATTGTTCTATAAAAATGATGAAGAAACTGATTTTAGAAAGGCCTGGAAAGATTTACGTGAACTGAAACTGAGCCAAACAATCAGAACCAGGAATACATTGTACAAATTGACAGCAACAATGTGTGATGATCAACTATGAAACATTTGGTTCCTCTCAGTGTTTTAGTGGTCCAGACCAATCAAAATAGTCTTTGGACAGAAAATGTCATTTGCTTACAGGAAAAGAATTATAGAGACTAAATGTAAATCATCATATACTATGTTCATTTCTTTTTTTCTATTTTTTACCTCGTGATTTTCCCTTTTGCTCTGATTTTTTCTCTCCTAACATGATTCATAAATCAATGTGTATTAAAAATAAATAAATAACAAAGCGCATGGAGAGGAAGAAAACTGCAAACATGATGCACTGTTAGTGGCGTTGCAAATTTAGGGCTATGCTCAAAGGGCTATAAAACTGTATATATCCTTTGATCTCGCAATACCGCTGCTAAATCTTTAACCAAAAGACATTTAAAAAGAGAGGGGGAAGGACCTACTTGTATAAAAGCTCTTAGAACATCTCTTTTTGTGGTAGCTAAGAACTGGAAATTGAAGGGATGCCCATTAATTATGGAACAACTAAAAAAACTATGGCATATAATATTATCATATATTATTATTATATAATATCATTATGCCACAATGCTAAGCAAGATGATTTTCAGAAAACCTGTAAAGACTTACATGAACACATACAAAGTGAAGTGAGTAAAACTAGGAGATATATACAGTAACAGCAAACTTGTATAATGAAGAATTGTAAATGACTTAGCTATCCTCAGCAATATAATGATCAAAGAGAGTCCCAAAAGACTAATGATGAAGCACATTATCTGTCTTCAAAAACCCCCACTGATATTGGTTGAATAGAGACCAAATCAGATTATCTTTCATTTTTTTATTTCATTATTTTTCTTTTATTTAAGTCTTAATTTACAAAATGACTTATATGTAAATGTTTTACATGATTGCAAATGTATAATCAATATCTGATTGCTTACCATTTCAGGATTCAAAACTCAAAACATTAAAAAGAAAGTTTTAAATTTGTTTAACATGTAATTGGGATAGATGATAGAGAGATGTTCACACACATACATATCCACATCTTAATATATTTGAGAAAACTGTATCCTCTCTAATTATAATAGATGAATTTATAATAGTGTTGCTATGTAGTTGTTTTAACTTATATACAACTCTTCTTGGCTCCATTTGGGGTTTTCTTCGCAAAGTTAATGGAAGTGGTTTGCCAATTCCTTCTCCAGCTGATTTTAAAGGTGTGAAATGTGAAGCAAACAGTGCTAAGTGGCATGTCATGGGTCCCACAGCTAGTAAGCATCTGAGTGGAGAATTAAATTCAAGTGTCCCTTACACCAGGCCCCAAACTCTATACACTCTTTCACCTAGCTGTTCTCTACATTTGTGTATCAAAGCATTTGTTCTACCATGACTTTCTATAGTCTTTTTGTTTATTTTTGTTCTAATTTATTTCAATTTAATTTTTTAAATACTAATTGAATTACATTTCAAATATATTTACTGTCTTAATAATGACTTGTTAGAGTTGGAAAATGGTTCCATAAGAAGCTATTTGTTTATTTATTCTGTTTCAGCCATTATAACTTGATGTAATACAAGTTTATAGGGCCATAATAAAAAAAAGTTTCCATACATTTTTGTTCTTAAATTAGAATTAATTTTTCTGGTGTAAGATTAGATAGACTAAAAATTTATTTTAACAAAAGATTTTTGAACTTTTTTTTTTTAATCCTGTACTACTTTGTTAGTCTAAAAAAGGATATGAAGCCCTTCAAAAATAATATTTAAAAATTTGTAGAACAAATTACCTAGCTTGGGAGAATGGTGTACCCTTATGATAATAAGGAATTATTATCATAATTAATCATTATAATTAATTACAATTATAATTAGAGGTTTTATTAGATAAGAGGAGGAAGATAATAAGTTCAGTTAAGGACATTTTGAATTTAGGATTTATATCAGATATTCTGTTCAAGTTATCTAATCAGCAGTTGGATATAGAAGATTTGAGAACGAGAGTGATATTAGGGCTAGATAAATAAATCTAAGAATCATCTGCATAAAAGTGATAAATGATTTTTTTTTTAAATCTGATAATATCACTAAGTTAAATAGTAAAGAAATATACAAGGACAGGACCCAAGGCAGAGGTAGCAAACAAAGATAATATAAACATTATTATTAATTATTTTAAATTTATATCTATCTAGGATAATTGTGTATGGTAAATAATTTTTTTCAACTAATATAGTACCTTATTTTAAACATTTAATGCATAATATTGTTCAAGGTCTTTGGGGTGATTTTGACAAAAAAATTCTGACTAAATGAAAGGTTGTCATCATTTTTTTTCTTTTTTTAATTTGTTTTTAGCCCACATTGCTTTATTTTTTAAAAAATTCTTTTGGTATTTTTTAATTAAATCTTTTTATTTACAAAACATGAGTGATTTTTTGCAAAAATTTTTTATTCCAAATTTTTCCTCTCCTTCCCCCACCCCCACCCCTAGATGACAGGTAGTCTAATACATGTTAAATATGTTAAATTATATGGCAAATCCAATATATATACATTTCTACACAGTTATTTTACTGCACAAGAAAAATCAGATCTAGAAAAACAAACAAAAATAAATAAACCTAAGAAGGAAAAGAAAATGCAAGCAAATATTCACGGAAAGCATTAAAATGCTGTGTTGTGGTCCACACTCAGATCCCACAGGCCTCTCTCTAGATGTATGACTATCTTCATAGCTGAACAATAGGAACTGGTTTGAATCACCTCATTGTTGAAGACAACCATGTCCAGAAGAATTGATCATTGTATAGTCTTGTTGCTGTGTATAATGTTCTCCTGGTTCTGCTCATTCCACTTAGCATCATTTCATGTAGGACTCTCCAGGCCTCTATGAAATCATCTGGTTGGTTGTTACTTACAGAACAATAATATTCCATAACATTCACATTTATTCAGCCGTTCTCCATTTGATGGGCATCCATTCAGTTTCCAGTTTCTTGCCACTACAAAAAGAGTTGCAACAAACATTTTTGCACATGTGCGTCCCTTTCCCTCCTTTAAGATCTCTTTGGGATATGGGCCCAGTAGAAACATTGCTGGATCAAAAGGTATACACAGTTTGATAACTCTTTGAGGATAGTTCCAGATTGCTCTCCAGAATGATTGATTCCGTTCACAGTTCCACCAACAATGTATCAATGTCCCAATTTTCCCACATCCCCTCTAACATTTATCATTATCTTTTTCTGTCATCTTAGCCAATCTGACAAGTGTGTAGTGGTGTCTCAGAGTTGCCTTTTTGTAGATGAAGAACCTAAAACAAACATTGTTAAAATACATGCCCAGGATCAAATAGGTAGTAAATGTCAAAAGCCAGACTCAACTTAAGATGATAAAGCTTCCTGATTCCTGGCTCAATGTTGGCTCTGTTCAGGATGCCACATATTTGTTTCTGATTGATACTAAATCTAAAAAAAAAAAAAAAATCAACAAAACACTATATCTTATATTTGTGGAGTTTTCAGTGATGATTTTTTTTCTTATTTTGAAAGTAATTTCCCTTTTTGAAGTTGTTTTGGATTTCTTCTCATTTTAGGCCCACTATTTTTCTTTAAAAATGAGGGGAAAAATGGACAGTTTAAATTTTATACTCAGGATGTAACCTATTTATATATCTTTAATTACTTCAGTTCCTTTTATGTAAACAAAGCCACACTATAATAATAGCTTGGGTTTGTATTTATTATACTATTTTGATAATAATAATAATTGCCATTATTATTATTATTATTATTATTATTATTATTATTATTAGTCTTCCCATCATGTTTGAAAGCCATATTTCTTTTGCCCAAATTCACTGCTGATCTGTGTGGAAGTTTGACATGTTCTAATCTAGGCCTGTTTGTTTCTCTTAGGTAACATCTCCTCTTTCTAACCTCAGGGACAGTATATTGTTGTCAGATTCAGGATATCCTGTTGCCTTAAGCCCTACTGATCTCATAACTCCAGAGGTCAAGAGATCCCCAACATTCATTGTAGGTTATTGAAAGAAATCATAGATGTATGTAATTATATCCACCCTTTAATTCAGGTATTAGCATTCATTCATTCATAATTATGTGTACTCAAGCTATCATGTTTGTTTATGTTAAATAAATCAAAGTATTTATTCAGAATTTATGATTTAGTTTTGAATATAATACTAATAATCTGATATTTCACCATGTCATTATTCTGTGGAATCATAATTTCATATCTACCTATAATTATAATCATATTTTATCTAAACCAAATCCTAAAGTTTGTGAAATTTCTCTTTGATACTCTCCAACTTAATTTTCAATGTAGTTTTCATATTTCTATCATTTCACATACTCCACGTAATCAGTGACATCATTAACAAAGACATTTATGAATATTAAATTTGAAATATATATGTCCTTGTTATGATTTTAAAAATACAAACAAGATAATAATTTATTCAATAGGTATTTATTAACTAGTTACCCATACCTAACACTCAGGAATGTCAAGAAAAAATGAAATTATTCATAAACTAAAATAATTTGCACACAATTGATAGGGAAAGAAGATGTATACAAAAAAATAAAATTATATATACATAATCAGTAGATAAGTAGATACAAAATGATTTATGGTGAATATAACAATAGCAACTGAAGAATCACATTTACATTAAGTGCTATTATGGCAAATGAAATGTTACATAAGCATAATGTTAAAAAAAAAAAGTTTTTCTCAATAGTCCCTACACTATTTCATTTATCTCCCTAAATTGATTATTTGCCACCCTCATTTAAAGATGTTCAGATAGTTACACAAGGAATTTATTTGTCTCAAAGTGCATTTTCCTATTAGATTTCTTTTAAAAGATATTTTTCTACAGAAAGTAAATCATTAAATTCTACATTGTAATCACATACTTATAAAAATGAATCCATAGGAAATAACATTTCTTATTGTCTTAGAAAGTTTTATGCTAAAAGCATAACTTAGTTATAAATATAAAATTAATTTAATGTCTAGAGAGACCCTAAGTATAACAAAACTTGAAAGTTAGTTGTCTTTCAGACTTACTGCTGTATCTTAAAATTTCTTTGTAATTGTCATTTTAATTAATAGATAATACTAAGGAATTTTTTATTCAAATTATAAACTCTGAGTTGTATAACAATTCCCTTTTCACCCCAACTTGTTTCTACAGATTAATACCACAAAAAGTGCTGATATGGATATTATAATTATGATTTCTTTCATATATAAAAGCTTGAGCAAATAATGACCTCTGTTTCTTATGTTTTCATCTATTCAATGTGTTCGCAAAACTGAATGAAGATGATCTACTCTCGAAATCATTTGAACTTTCACATGATCATTAATTCCATATGGGAACATACTTACAACTGCTATATTTTTGCACAACAATTAGAATAATTATATGAAATCATTTAAGACACAGTTTAGTAAATTGAAAGAAGCACTTGATTTGATGTCAGGAGATCTGGGTTCAAACTCAAGATTTGTCATTTAAAATCTATATGACATTGAAGTTATCAATTTGTGTAATGAGCTGGGGGGTGTAGTGGTAGAGGGCTGGGTTTAGTCAGCAAGAGTCAGACACAACTGAAAAAAATATTGAATAGTTTTCATCACTGTAGATTGAAAAAAAAACCCTCCAAAATATTTGTAATATCCACACAATATTGTGTTGACAAAGATGCTCTGATTCCCCTATACCAAATTCATGCTTTTCCCTTGTCTTAACATAGAAAACAAGGAGAAAAAAGAATCACTCACAAACACATGCAAATTGTTTTTTGAATTTATTGATTTAAATTAAATAATTTTGGAAGCAAAGAAAGTAAAAATGACAGTATAAGGGGGGAAATGTGATCTTCTCAAAGGAGAGGTGTACTTTATGTGGCCATCTGGTTCAGGAGAGTATGTTATTAAAATCTAATTTGAACTATGTTCTTACTATCTGCAACTATTAATTCTGGAACTTGTCTTTATTGCTGTGTTTTACTAGGTATCTCTTTTAAGTAAAGTCAAGGGTGTAGTGGATGATAATTGATGACTATTTATTCCTCATCTTCCTATTTATATCAAACTTCTCAATAGGTAAAGGGAAAAATACATCTTTTATTTCCTGACAAAATGTATCAAGCCAGATTTAGTTTTAGGGTATTATAAAATATTTCTTGAATTCACCTAAATTATTTAATCTATGGGAAAAATGAAAATACAACTGGGAAGCTAGCCTTATAATTAGTCAATTATTGAATTTTCTAATTGATAAATTATAATTTGCTAATGTAGGCACTTATAACAAACTTAAGAGAAGAGTCATATTTCTTAATATTTCCCAACTTGGCTTTATATAATGTTTTGAAATAGTACCCTCTCAATAAACATGAGATAATGTAATTGAACTTGGACAAGGAGGAATTTGGCTTGTTCCATATGCTGTCAAAGTTCTGAGTTCAGAAGTAGTCTATACACACTGGAATGAGAAGCTGTTTCCAGTTTTTCTCGATTCACTGGTCATGAATATATTTCTCAATTTAATCTTTCTTTCACAAATAGCTGTGACATTATATATTTGTGGCAAGAAGTACATAACAAGCAACATCAAAACAGAACTAGATGGAAAGTTTCTTCATTTCAACATTGAAAAACATTTACAGCAGGCAACAGAGCATAAATATGAGTTGGTACACCCATCAGTGTAGGCAAAAGGCCACCTTCTTCTCTAGTTCTGACAAGCAAGAACCTTACAAATACAGTCAATTAAATTAACTTTTTTTGAGAAAAATCTTTGAACAGATGGTTTCAGAATATTTTAAAATCTTTCATGATTATTTTTTGTTATAGAGATGATTTATGTCTTAAAGAATCATTTCTATTTTTTGTATAAATATTGATAACAATGTTCTAAGAAGCATGTTATAGAATAAGGAGCAAATTACTCATATTGATATCAATAATTATACTAAATCTGACTCCTAACTCAGTTGTGATTAATATGGAATCATTAAGTAAAATTCTGGACATTTTATCTCCTTTGAAGCCAAGACTTGTCTACTTTTTATGCCTGATACCAAATCACAGATTTAGGAAACTGACAAAATAAATTCACAAATTCCATAGTTTAATGTACCAGAGTTTATTAGTAAAACACAAGGACTTTAACTGGAGACTTCTATTAGAATATTCTATTGTGGTTGTTGTTGTTAGTAGTTCAATCATTTTCTAAGTCATTTGTTGCAAAAAAAAATATTTATTCTAAACGTTAGGAAAATTGTTTACTGAAAGCAGTTACTTATGCAATTATTTTACAATTGTCTTCTTATTCTTTACACAAGCTGAGTTGCAAGTATATGAAAAATGCTGGCTCAGATATATTCTAAAAGCTTTTGTTTTTCCTTCTAGTAACAACACCAGTGCTGACTCTCACCAAATCTTAGATGACCTGCTCAGGATCTTAAAAGAAATCCTTATATATCAGAGTTATTGTGGACATACAGATAACTATGATAAATATTAATTATTCAAAATAAAAAGAAGTGCATGTATATAAAATAATAAAATAATAATTTTGATATCATAATATATGTTCTATTGGAAGGACAATGAAAATTCACAAATATAAAATGATCTACAATAATGAGTAATTCAAGCTTAAATTAAAGGAATAAAGAAAAGTAAATTTTGTATTGTATCTATTGTGACATCTCAGATTTTTTTCTAAAATGACTGGTCTTTTAGAGTAGGCAGTGAGGAAATAAAAGTATCACTCTTGCAGGTGATATGATGGTAAATTTAAAGAATTCTAAAGAATCAATTACAAACACTACTAAAATAATGAAAAATTTTACCAAATTTTTACAATATAAAATAAGTGCTCACAAATTATCAAAATTTCTATGTGTTAATAACAAATCCTAGCAGCAAGATACAGAAAGAGAAATCTCATTTAACATAACTGTAGACAATATAAAATATTTGGGATTCTACCTGTGAAGAAAAAGGAAAGAACACAATAATAAAACAATTTTCACACAAATAAAGTCATAATGAATCAACTGAAAAATTATAAATTCTCATGGATGGGCCAATCTAACTTAATAAAATTACAATTCTTACTAAATCAATCTACTCATTCAGTGCCATATCAATCACACTGCCAAAATGTTATTGATACAACTAGAAAAAATAACATAATTTATCTGAAGAACAATAAGTCAAAAATGTTGAGGGAATTAAAGAAAAAAAATGCTACGGAAGGTGACTTAGCCATATGAAACCTAAAACTATTATAAAGTGTTTGTCATCAGGGGGTAGCTAGGTGGCGCAGTGGATAGAGCACCAGCCCTGAAGTCAGGAGGACCTGGGTTCAAATCTGGTTTCAAACACTTAACATTCCCTAGCTGTGTGACCCTGGGCAAGTCACTTAACCCCATTTGCCTCAGCAAAAAAAGCAAAAAAAAAAAGTGTTTGTCATCAAAATCATTTGATACTGGCTAAGAAATAGAATGCTGGATCACAAGAAATAATAGAAAATGGTGATAATAGCATAGTGTTTGAGGAAGATGAGCATTGTGTAAATCTTACTCTCACCAGATTTGCCTCAAAAAGAGAATATCAGACATATTTAGTTTCACAGAGAAAATTGTCTCACCTTTTAGGAAAATGGGAGAGGAAAGGGGAAAAGAAAAAGAAAGTGAATAGAAGGGAAATAGAAACAGTAGGAGAAAGGTACAAGAAAGTGTTAGGTTTGTTTGAGGAAGATGGTGAGCAGAAGCAAAATACTGCAGAGGAAGGAAGGGGAAAAAGGAAAGAGAAAAGTTTAACTTAGGATAAATAAGATGGCAGGAAATACAGAAGTAGTTAGTTTAACTGTGAATGTGAATAGGATGAATTCTCCCACAAAATGGAAGTGGATAGCAGACTAGAGTAAAAGAATCCTATAATATGTTGTTTACAAGAAACACATTTAAAGCAGAGTGATACATAGAGAGAGTAAAGGTAAACATCTGGAGCAGAGTTTATTATGTTTCACTTGAGGTAAAAAAAAAAAAAAAGTAGTGGTAGTGATCTTGATCACAGATAAAATTTAAAAAAAAGATAGATCTAACTAAAGAGATGTAGAAAGAAGTTATACCTTGCTAAAGGGTACCATAGATAATGAAGCAGTATCAATACTAAAAAAAATATGCAACTAGTAGTAAAGCATCCAAATTCCCTAGAGGAGTTAAGAGAGATGCAAGAAGAAATCAATAGGATAACTTTACTACTGGGGAAGCTCAACCTTGCTCTCTCAGAATTAGATAAAATGAAACACAAAATAAATAAGAAAGAAGTTAAGGAGGTAAAGAGAATTTTAGAAAAGTTAGATATAATAATCTTCAGAGAAAATTGATTAGAAACATAAAGGAATTTACTTTTTTCTCAGCAGTTCATGGAACCTATAGAAAAAATTGACCATGTATTAGTGCCTAAAAACCTCAAAATCAAATTCAAAAAGGCAGAAGTAGTAAATGCAATTTTTTTCAGATCATGATGCAAGGAAAATCACATGCAATAAAAGGCCAGGGGAAAATAGACCAAAAATTAATTGGAAACTAAATAATCAAAAAATAAAGAATGAATGGGTATAACAACTATTCATAGACATAACAATTGACTTCATCCAAAAAATGACCATAATGAGACAACATACCAAAATTTGTAGGATGAAGCTATAGCACTTATTAGGGGAAATTTTATATGTCTAGATGCTTACTTGCATAAAATAGAGAAAGAGAAGATCAATGAATTGCACTAGAGAAAGAACAAATTAAAAATCCTTAATTAAATACCACATTTGACCTTCTGAAAATAAAAGGGGAGATTAATAAAATTGAAAATAAGCAAACTATTGAATTAATAAATAAAACTGTTTTATGAAAAATAAAAGCAACAAAATAGATAAACCTTTAATTTGATTAGAGAAAGAAAAGAGGAAAATCAAATTGCTCATCCCAAAAATGAAAAGGGAAACATTTCCTACAATGAAGAAGAAATTAGAGAAAAAATTAAGAGTTATTTTGCCTTACTATGTGACAATAAATTTGATAATCTAAGGAAAATAGGGAAATATGTATAAAAATATAAATTGCCCAGGCTAATAAAAGAGGAAATTAATTATTTAAATAGTTCCAATTTAGAAAAAGAAATAGAACAAGCTATTAATCCACTCTCTAAGAAAAATTCTCCAGGACAAGATGGCCTTACAAGGGAATTCTACCAAACATTTTAAGAAAATTAATTTCAATACTATATAAACTATTTGAAAAAAAAATAGGGAAAGAGGGACCCGTACCAAATTCCTTTTATGACACAGATATGATGCTGAAACCTAAACCAGGAAGGGTGAAAACATAGAAAAAAAATTATAGGCTAATTTCTCTAATGAATATTGATGCCAAAATCTTAAATAAAATATTAGCAGAGAGATTACATTAAGTCAACCCAAAGATAATACATTATGACCAAGTAGGATTTACACCAGGAATGCAGGACTGGTTCAATATTGGGAAAACTATTAAAATAATTGACATTTATAACCAAACTAATAAAAATCATATGATTATCTTAATAGATTCAGAAAAAGCATGTAATAAAATCTAACACCCATTTCTATTCAAAACACTAGAAAGTATAAGAATAAATGGAGTTTTCCTTAAAATGATCAGTAATATCTATCCAAAATCATCAGCAAACATCATATGTAATGAGGACAAACTTAAACCATAACTAATAAGATCAAAAGTGAAATAAAGTTGTCCACTAACACCATCACAATTTGATATTGTATTAGAAATGTTAGCTTTGACAATAAGAAAAATAAAAGAGATGAAAGGAATATGAGTAAGTAATGAGAAAACCAAATTATCACTCTTTGCAGATGAGAAGTAGGTATCCTTTTTTTTTTACTTTTTTCCTTTATTAAAGCTTTACATTTTTCAATACATATGCATGAGCAATTCTTCAACATTAGCCTTTGCAAAATCTTGTATTCCAATTCTCTCCCCTTTCCCTCATGCCCTCTTTGAGATGGTAGATGGTAAGTACTCAAATATATGTTATATATGTTAGAAATATTTGTTAAATTCAATATATGCATACATGTTCATACAATTACTGTGCCACACAAGGAAAATCTAATAAAACTACTGAGAGAGAGACAGACAGACAGACAGAGTGACAGAGAGAGAGAAGAGGGGAGGGAGGAAGGGAGGGAAGGTGAAGCAAAATAAATTGAAAGCAAACAGCAATAAAAAGAGTGAAAATGTGATGTAAAAAAAAAAAAACAGTTGCAACAGTCTTCTCTCTGGGTGTAGTTGGCTCTCGTCTTCACTAAAAAATTGAAACTGTTTTAAATCATCTCATTGTTCAATCATCAGAATTGATCATCATGTAATCTTGTTGTTGCTGTGTACAATGGTCTGTTTGCTCATTTCACTTGGCATCAGTTCGGGTAAGTCTATTGATTAATAGCTTGTTTTATGAGGGTCTGTTTGTCTTGGCTGTGGAAGCTGCGGTAGCTCGCCGTATGGGTGAGGGCTGAGGTAGTCGGTTCCCTGCACTGGGGACCCCTGTGATGCACGGAAAGGACTGAGTTGGGTCCTGGCCAGGCGGCTGGGCAACGGACGAGCTGGCTGTATGAGCGGGGTGGCAGCTCGCAGATTGGGGGCGTCTTTGCCGCAGCGCTCTGACCTCCATCTTGGCGTCAGCTCCTATCCAGACCCCGCCGGGCCCCCACCCTCGGCCGCTACTGCTGACCCTGATATGGCCTGGGTGCTGAAGATGGACAAGGCAGTGGAGACAGGCCTGGTTCACGACTTCGACGCCAGCTTGTCGGGCATCGGCCAAGAGCTGGGTGCGGGCGCTTACAGCATGAGTGACGTCTTGGCCCTACCCATTTTCAAGGAGGAGGATTCTGCCCTTCCATTGGACGATGACGCCAAACAGCCACCCTTTCAATACATCTTATATGCTGCAAAGTCCCCTGCGGTCAAGTTACATGATGAAAGCCTCACTTATTTGAATCAAGGTCAGTCCTATGAAATCCGGATGCTGGACAACCGGAAAGTGGGAGATATGCCTGAGATCAATGGAAAGTTGGTGAAGAGCGTTATCAGAGTTGTGTTTCATGACCGAAGGCTCCAGTATACAGAGCACCAACAGCTGGAAGGCTGGAAATGGAATCACCCTGGGAACCACTTGCTTGATCTTGATATTCCAATGTCTGTTGGAGTCATTGATCTGAGAACAAACCCAGGCCAGTTGAATGCAGTTGAGTTTCTTTGGGATCCTGCAAAGCGTACATCTGTGTTTATTCAGGTACATTGCATCAGCACGGAGTTCACTCCACGGAAGCATGGCGGTGAGAAGGGGGTTTCTTTCAGAGTCCAAGTTGACACTTTTAAACAGAATGAAAATGGTGACTACACTGATCACCTGCACTCGGCAATCTGCCAGATCAAAGTTTTTAAGCCTAAGGGAGCAGACAGAAAACAGAAAACTGACCGAGAAAAGATGGAGAAGAGGACAGCCCAGGAGAAAGAAAAGTACCAGCCTTCATATGAGACTACAGTCCTCAGTGAGTGCTCCCCATGGCCTGTTGCAAGTGGAACCTATGGAAGTGATAGTCCTGCTCCCGCTCCCACTTTCACCTCCGCTCAGCACAACACCTACAGTGTCGCTGAGAGCAATTCTTCCTCCCCAAATCATCAAGGAGAGGTAATTTCCCAAAGCTCCACTGAACGAATTTATCCAACAGCCACCATCCAGGAAGTTCAGCAATGGCTGGCCAGGAACAGGTTCACCTCCTATGCCAGGCTTTTCACCAATTTCTCTGGTGCAGATTTATTCAAGTTGACAAGAGAGGATCTCATACAGATCTGTGGCACAGCTGAAGGCATTCGGCTCTATAATTCACTGAAGTCCAGGACTATTAGACCTTGTCTCACCATCTACCTCTGCCAGGAGCAACCCAGGAGCACACAGCTGGCAAGGCAACCAAATAGAGGCCAAGGAGAGCAAAGCAGTAGTGCAATATTCGTTTATCATGCCATCTACCTGGAAGAAGTGGCAGCTTCAGAAGTCACTCAGAAATTGTCTTCGATATTTAATATTCCTTTGCACCAGATTAACCAGGTTTACAGGCAGGGGACCACAGGCATTTACATTCTCCTTAGTGACCAGGTGGTTCAAAATTTTCAAGATGAGAGCTCTTTCTTATTCGCCACTCTAAAAGCAGAAAATGGCGAAGGGTTCCATATCCTTTTGAAATGAAACCAGGTATGTGCTGGCCTTGCTTCAGTACAGATTGAAGCCTCATTTCACCCTCTATGTATATAGACTAGACCTGAGTGACACTGGGATTGGACTTTACCACTTATAAATGTTTCATATTGATAGTGCTAGTTGTCCTTTGTGATTCACTGCCTGAAAGACAGACTTGCTTCTTCTCACTGCCATTACAAGCCTTCCTGGGAGGCACAGTGTCCCAAGCCATGGGGAAGTACAGAAATAGAGATGGACTACCACTGGACTGCTCACCTTCAACTGGACCTGGGAGCCACTTTATTCTCCGTGACACTGTATCCAGTTTGGAAATGAATGTAGTCCCTCCTGTGCGAGTTATTTGTCCCTACTTGTATCCTCCGGTGAGGGGGAGGCCTGGGGGTGGATGCCTGGAAATTTGTGCGGAAACCATTGAGGCTGGAAATGCTATCAGATTATAGGTCAGGCTCCTTTCAAATGAATAGGAATTGCATTGGTGGGGGGGGAGGGGGCAGGGCATATGAGGCGTGGGTGGAGATGTGGTACATGACTCTGACTGAAGTCTGAAGCCACCTGTGCCCAGACATGTCCCAGGGCCACACATTCATTGGAGCTTGTCAAATATAGAAGCAGTGGAGGTGCTTTTTTTCCTAGTACCCTCATTTCCTTTTTTGGGGGAAGCTCTGCTCATGTCAAATTTTTTTTTCCTGTTTTTCTTTAACTTTATTCTTTTCTTAAAAAAAAAAAAAGTTGAACTCTTGGCCTAGGCTCCAGAGAGAAATAACACAGCAGATACGTCTTCCTGGAGGCAAGAGTTTGGGACTCAGTGTTGGGAGGGACTTGAAAGATCACATGCAGTGCCTGCCCCATCCTCTTTCATTTGGGTGGGCCCAGACGTTATGGCTCTTTACTCCTTGTTTCTGGGGGCATTAGAACAGGGTGCAGGCCTTCTATACACCCATAGTCAGGCCTTCATGATGTACTCCAGGATTTCCCTATCAATTAAAGAAGCCATTTTTGGTTGTTCTTTCCCTTTGCTGTTTTCATACATCTTTTGGGCCAAACTATTCACAAAAGTAAAATTGAATCATTTTTGAGCTCCTTGGTCATGCCTAATGTAGTGTTACATGCTGAAGATACTTGTTGACTTTTGTCCCATTATAGTTTTAGATTTGGTGCATGCCTGTATGCATGTTTGTACTTATGTGTGTATTCCTGAATTTCTGGTGGGGAAGTTTAAGTCTGTGTCTTCTTTCCTCACTGAGATGGGGTCCTAGTTTTAGAAAACTGTAGTACTTATATGTAGACACTAAGGAGAACTGATCCCCACCAAAGGCAGAATTTCATTTTCCTCATTCTAAACTTCATCAAGGAGTCTTTCTTATGTCCAAATATTTCATTCCTTAGTAATGAGGTAGGGGAGGGGAAAGCCTGCAAGTTTGTTCCACTTATTGGTGACCCTTGGAGGTCCGCATTCGGAACTTAGCATGTGGGGAACACCCACTCGATTGGATCCTCTGCTCGATTTCAAAGTTGACTCCACAGTTTGAGAAGTGGGGAAATTGCTTACTTGAAGCTATCAAACCTCAGATTTCACAGAGGAAAATTGTTCATCAATTTATCCCCAGGCATCTAGATTTAGATTATATATATAATATAAAACGGCATATTGCTGTTTTAAAGAGTAGGATGTACACATTTTAGTTTAAACTATGATAAATGTCTGAACAAAAAAAAACAATTTTTATTAACATTTTTCATTTTTACCTAGTCTAGATTTTCCCTTATATCCTTCCCCTTCCCCTTTCCAAAAAGCCATCCCTTATAACAAAGAAAAAAGAAGAAAGAAAAAAAATCAACAAAACCAATCAAAGCATCAAAAAAAACAAAAACAAAAACAAAAAAACCCCAAACCTGACATCATGTGCAATGTTCCCCTTAGAACTCTTAGATTTCTTGTGAAGGATTATTTATACTTGTTGACTAGTGAATTGGTTAATTATAACTACTACATTTGTTCCTTAGTTTCCTCATCTACAAAATGAACTGGAAAAGGAAATGGCAAACTATCCAGTATCTCTGCCAAGAAAACCCCAAATGGGGTCATGAGTTGGATAGGACTGAAACAACAACATCAATAACAGCAACAAAAAGACTGTTCAAGCTATAAATAAGAATTGAAGTACAAAACTTGTGATGAGCATATTCTGAATCCCATGTCCTTCAAATCTAGTTCCTTGGGAAAATGCTGGCAAGTATCAAGAAGGTTGTGGACCAGGAGAAGTTCAAGCATTTGGTACTAAAGAATTTGTTAGCAATCTAGAGAAGAGGTTCAGTAGAGCAGTACTGGGGAAGACATTAGTAATAGGAGATTAAGGAGTGGATGGGGTTAGCTTTCCTTTATCCACAGATGTGCTAAGCAAATAGTTTTTAGTACTCTCAAGACATTGGGGGGAAAATGTGAAACAATTGGCTCAAAGATCAAGGATTGTAATCTGAAGCACTCTCTGAAAGACCTCCTTCCAGCATGACATTTGTTCATTAACTATGATATCTGGGATTATTCAATTAATTCTATGTCCACTTGTCTACTGTCATCAAGTTTACATCTCCATCTAGTTCACAAGGATATCAGGATAATTTGTCATGCTTTGCTCAAATCAAAGTGTATAAATCATTACACTTATGTCTCTTTATCTTGTTTTCAAGGACATCTCTAGATAATTTGTTAAATGCTTTGCTGAAATCAAGGTATATTGAAAGTATATAGCATTTTCTCTGATGTATTAGTACAAATAAAGTTATATACTTGGGGGTTCCTTATCCCAATTTCCACTAATATCAGTAGATTGGTTCCATAGAAAGTTACAGTTCTCAAGCAAAAGAGAAACATTGTGTACATAGTAACAAGATTATGTGATGATCAACTGTGATGGATTTGGTTTTTTTCAGCAATTAGGTGTTATATGGCAATTCCGATAGATTTGTGATAGAAGGTGCCATCCATGTCCAGAGAGAAATATGGAGACTGAGAGTTGATTAGAGCATAATATTTTCACCTTTGTTGTTGTTGTTTATTTGCTTGTTTATTTTCCTTTCTCGTGTTTTTCCCTTTTGGTCTAATTTTTCTTGTGCAGCACGACAAATATGGAAATATGTTTAGAAGAATTGTACATGTTTAACCTATATTGGATTGCTTGCTGTCTTGGGTAAAGGGGAGGGAGGGAAAAAAAGGGAGGGAGGGAGGAAAAAGGAAGGGAGGGATGGAAGGGGGAAGGAGAAAAAGAGGGAGGGAGGGAAGGAGGGAGAGGGATGGAAAAGGAGAAAAATGTGGAACATAAGGTTTTGCAAAAGTGAATGTTGAAAACATCTTTGCATGTATGTGGAAAAAAATAAAATACTATTAAAAAAAACAAAAACAAAAAAATAGCTTGTTTTATTTCTTTTTTTCTAAAATGAGATTATTTAAGTAATTTATTGTTGTTAATCTAACCATTCTATATTTTTGTAGGTATTCCTCCATTTCACTTAGGTTATCAATTTTATTGGTATAAAGTTAGGTAAAATAATTCCTTATTGTTGCCCTAATTTTCTCTTCATTGGTAAAAAGTACTCTCTTTTCATTTTTGAGACTAACCATTTGATTTTCCTCTTTCCTGTTTCTAACTAAATTAATCAAAAGTTTACCTTCTTTGTGTTTTTTTCATAAAACCAACTCAGTTTTATTTATTAATTATATAGTTTTTTAACTTTCAATTTTATTATTTTTCTCCTTTTATTTTTGACTTCAAGTTTGGTTATTGATTGGGGGTTTTAATTTGTTCTTTTTCTAGCTTTTTTAATTGCAAGCCTAATTCATTGACCTTTTCTTTCTATTTTATATAAGCATCTAGAGCTATAAAATTCCCCCTTATTACTGCTTTGGCTGCATATAACAAATTTTGTTATGTTGTCTCATTATCATCATTCTCTTGGATGAAATTATTTATTGTCTATGATTTGCTGTTTGCTTCATTCATTTTTTAGGATGAGATTAGTTTCCAATTACTTCTTGGTCTTTTTCTCCTTGCCTTTTATTAAGTGGAAATTTTATTGCATCATGGTTTGAAAACCATGCTTTTACTATTTCTGCATTTGGTTTTGAGGTATTTATTTCCTAATCTATGGTCATTTTTTTGTATAGGTTCTAGGAAATGCTGAGAAGAAAGTGTACTTCTTTCTGTCTGCATTCAATTTTCTCCAAACTTCTATCATATTAACTTTTCTAGAATTTTATTTACATTTTTAACTTCTTATTTATTTTGTGGTTTGATTTATCTAGTTCTGAGAGATGAAGGTTGAGATCTCCCACTATTATAATTTTGCTCTCTATTTCTTCTTGCAGCTCTCTTACCTACTCCTTTAGGTAGTGAGATGCTATACCACTTGGTGAATATATGTTTAGTATTGATATTGCTCCATTATCTATGGTACCCTTTAGCAAAATATAGCTTCCTTCCTTATCTCTTTTAATTAGCTTAATTTTTGCTTTTGCTTGATCTGAGATCAGAATGGTGGCCCTTGCTATTTTTACTTCACATGAAGCATTATAGATTGTGCTCCAGGCTTTTACCTTTACTCTGTATGTATCACACTGCTTTAAATGTGTTTCTTGTAAACAACATACTCTAGGATTCTGGCTTTTAATCCAGTCTGCTATCTGCTTCCTGCTTTGTGTGATAGTTTGCCCCATTCAAGTTTATGGTTGAAACTACTAATTATGTATTTCCCACCAGATATCTTATTTACCCCAAATTATACTTTTATCTTTCCTTTTGCCTTTTCCCTTTTTTCCCATTATTTTCCTTATGAGCACCAACCACTTGCCTCAAGCAGCACTCCCTCTTAAAAGCTCCTTCACCTTTCTTATACCTTTCCCCTACTATTTCTGTATTCCCTTCTATTAGTCTACCCCTTCCCTTTTCCCCTTTCCCCTCCCAATTTCCTATAAGGTGAGAGAAGTTTCTCTGTGAAAGCAAATATGTTTAATATTCTATCTTTGAGCCAAATCTGATGAGAGTAAGATTCACATAACATTCATCCCCCTCCTTTCCCCCCTCTCCAATTATAATATGTCTGTTTTGCCTCTTCATGAGGTTTAATTTCCCTCATTTTAACTCCACTTTCCTCTTTTTCTGGTACAATACCCTTTTCACCTCTAGTTTCTTTTTTATATTATAAAAGTAAAATTAAATTATACAAGCACTCTCTATGTATACTGATAACAGAGATATAGTGTTCAAGAGTGATTTTCTTTTTTTACTTTTTTATGATTTTCTTGAGTTCTATATTCAAAGGTCAAATTTTTGTTCAGCTCTGGTCTTTTCATCAGAAATAAATAGAATTCACCTGATTCTTTGAATGTCCATCTTCTTCCTTGAAAGAAAACTCTCAGTTTAGCAGGGTACTTTATTCTTGGCTGCATTCCAAATTTCTTTGCTTTTTGGAATATCAAATTCCAGCCCCTCCAATCATTTAAGGTAGAAGCTGCGAGGTCCTGGTAATCCTTATTTTGGTATCTTGGCATTTGAGTTTTTTTTTTTTTTTCCTGGATGCTTCTAATATTGTTCCTTGGTCCAATAGTTGTGAAATTTGGCTTCAATATTCCTTGGAATGTTAATTTTGCAGTCTCTTTAAGGAGGTGTTTAGTGAATTCTTTCATTGGCTATTTTACTTTCTGATTCTATCATATCATGATAATTCTCTTTTATGATTTCTTGAAAAATATTTCTAGATTGTTTTCCCCTCATGGTTTTCAGGAAGGGCAATAATTTTGAGATTGTTTCTCCTCAATCTATTTTTTCAGATCAGTTGTTTTCCCAAGTAGGTATTTTACATTTTCTTCTACTTTTTCTTTTCTTTTTTCTTTCTTTTTTTTTTTTTTGGTTTTTCTTGACTGATTTTTGATGTCTCATTGACTCATTCATTTCCATTTCTTCAGTTCTGATTTTAATGAACTATTTTCTTTGTTTATTTTTTTAATTCTTTTTGTATTTGTCCAAATTGCATTTTTAAATGAGTTGTAGTGTTCTATGTATTTTTCCCCATTTCACAAATTCTGTTTTTCAGGGAGATTTTTCTTTTTTTTTTCATTTTGTCAAATCTATTTTAAGGCATTATATGCTTTTTCCATTTCACTAAGTCTATTTTGTAATGAATTTTCTTCAGATAATTTTTTTCCTTTTCTAAGCCCTCTTGCAAAGTTGTCATTTCCTTTCCCCATTTTTCTTCTAGCTCTCTTTTAAGATCATTTTTAAATTTCTTCTAGGAGAGACTTATGTGATGGAGACATTTATATCACCCTTTGGGGCTTCATCTGGAGATGATCTGCTTTTAGTCTCCTCGGGGTTTAAAATCTGTTATTTTCTTTCACTATAAAAACTACCTATAGTCAGAGTTTGTTTTGTTCCCTTAGCTTTTTTTACTATTTTTTTTTAAATTTGCAATCAGCTTTTAAGGTAAAAGAGATTGTCCAAGCTTCTTCTACAAGCATCAGAGTCTCTGCTGAGTTATTGCTGACTGACTACCAGTGCTGTGTGGGCATAGACAGGACTTGTAAAATTCTCACATTTGGGGGTTCACTATTTACCTTTTTTGTTTGTACTAAATGTTTTATAACTTCTCTGCTGATCTACTGGCTCACCACCAGGGCAGAGTAGTCAACACTGCTGTAAATTCTTCCTTGTAGATTCTCCTGTGCATGGTGCACACATTACCCCTGAACTGTGCATCTGTGTCCTTCTTCCTTGCACTTGGCCAGCCTCCCTTCATGAACGATTAAAACAGATCATTTTTGGAGATCTTCAAAAGTATCTTCTGATGATAATTTGTCACACTTCTAATATTTATTGGTTGTGCTAGTCCAGAACTAATTCAGAGGCTAGATTTGCTAATTAGTCTGAGGGTCAGGGCAAGAAGTCAGAAAGAAATGTGTGTCATTTCTGCCATCTTGAATCTGTCCCCCCCAGGATGGTATTCTTAGAGAACCCTAGAGAACCAATTAGAAAACTGATAGAAACAATTTACAACTTTTGCAAAGTTGCAGGATACAAAATGAATTCACATAAATCATCAATATTTTTATATATTACCTAGAAAATTCAGCAACAAGAAATGCAAAGTGAAATGCCATTCAAACAAATTGTTAATAATATAAAATATTTGGGAATCTATATGCTTAAAGAAAGTCAGGAACTATATGAACAACTACAAAATACTTTCTGCACAAATAAAGTGAGAACTAATATGTTCTCCTAATGCTATTCTCCAGTCATGTCCAACTTTCTCTGACTTATTTTGGGGGTTTTATGGCAAAGATACTGGAATGACTTGCATCTCCAGCTCATTTTGTAAATAAGTTAACACGGGCAAACAAGATTATATAATTTATTTTCAGGTTCATACAGTAAGTGAGGTCTTATCTGAATTCAGATCTTTTTGTTTCCAGTCCCAGGATTATATCCCATGCAGCTCTTAGCTGTTCTTTATTATTGCATGTTTTATACCCAATCTATTCTAAGTGGAATAAAATGTAAAGTTTGTGATAATCAAAACCACCTTGTACTGGTTAAAAAATAGAGTGGTGAATCACTAAGTTACTACTCTGTGTGTGTGCCTAATCTATTTCAGAATGCACCATTCCAGTTTTTGGAGAATATCTGATTATTAAGACAAATTGAGAACATAGAAAGTTGCCTGAGCTATCTATCTATAATTTTTCTCAGAAAGATTCCTAAATAAAGTTTGTAAATTAATCTGGAATTGACACAACCTACAAAAAAGACAGAGTTTTTTTTTTCCAGGTTAAGGTAATTTTGAAGGAATGTCTGTCTCACTTGCTTAAAAGGGGAGCACAGACCAGAACAGGCAATCCTTGGAGAAGCCAGCAGGATGCTCTTAGTCACAAAATAAATCTGCAACCAAGATCCTGTTATATCCTGGCTCACTAGATCATAGTCTACACAATAGCCACTGGTAGAGCATAGGTTCCAATAAAGAAGGCAAATTGCCAGCCCTAGAAATGTGGTAACTACAGGTGTGATGGGGCTTGGTTAACCCAGTGCAGTGAGCAAGCCATCAGCACCTAAGACCCTAGTACTCAAAACCAATAATCCAGCCTCTAGCACTCAGTACAGGAAGCTTGGGATAGTTTTCCCTATACTCCAGTAATAGAGCACTACTTAAAAAGCCTCAAAATAGGCCAGAACAGGAGCAAGGAAGAAAAAAATAACCTTGACTGTTATGATAACAAGGAAAATTAAAGCATCAATTCAGAAGACAAAATGTCTACATATGAAACCAAAAAGGAGAATATGAATTGGTTTCAAGCCCAAAAAGCTTTTCTTGGAAGAAATCAAAAAGTATTTTAAAAATCAAATAACAGAAGTGGAAGGAAATTTTGGGGGGGGAATGAGAAAAATTCAGGAGAGAGACAACAGCTTGGAAAAGGAAGGCTACAAGGTGACTGAAGAAAACAATTCCTTAAAAATATAGACGGCCAAAAGGGGAAAAAATCACTGATGAAAACAAATCCTTGAAAAATAGAATTATGCAAATGGAAAATGAGGTACAAAAGGTAACTGAAGAATTCCTCAAAACTTAGGATTCAATAAATGGAAAATAAGGATTCTATGATACATCAAGAATCAGTCAAACAGAATCAAAAAAAAATGAAAAGAATGAAAGAAAATGTAAAAGATCTTATTGTAAAAAAAAAAAAAAAAAAACTGATGTGGAAAAGAGATCCAAGAGAGAGAATACAATAATTGTTAAACTACCTGAAAGCCATGAGCCAAAAAAAAGAAAGAAGGATAAGGAGCCAAGACAACATATTTCAAGAAATTATCAAAAACATTGTCCCGATATACTAGAATATGTTTCATTGAAAGAATCAACCAATCAACTCCTCAAAGAGATCCCAAAATGAAAATTGTCAAGAATGTTTTAGTCAAATTCCAGAATCAACAGGTCAAGAAAGAAATTGTTCTGGTGGCTAGAAAGAAAGAAAACAATTTTTCAAATATTGAGTAGCCACAATCAAGATTAAACTGGAGTTTCAGCAATTACATAAAAGAATTTTAGGACCTGAAATATGATATTCTATTAGGCAACGAAGCTTGAACTACAACAAAGAATCAACTACTCAGCAAAACTGAGCATAATCTTTCCAAAACATATAGATATTAAATGAAATAGGGATTTTTAATCATTTCTGATGAAAACAACAGAAATAATCAGAAATTTTAATCTTCAAATACTAGAATCAAGAGAAGCAAATAAGGCAAACAGGAAAGAAACAAACATTCAAAGGTTGAATTGTTTACATACCTAAGTGGGAAGCTTATACTTGTGACTCTTGATAATTGCATGTTTTTTAAGGCAATTAGAAAAGGTATACATAGTCAGAGGGCATAGGTATAACTTGGTTTTGATGTAATGAAAAAAAAGAAAGAAATGAAGGGAAGGGAAAATAAAATACCTGACTGTTTTCATAATTACCACAAAACTCACTTTGGAAATGAATGAGGGTCAACAAAACCTTTGGGTCATTTTCAATTAATGGAACACAACACATGATCTGTCATGAGTCTTATGGCTGAAAGCATTGCAGGGTATGCCAGAACTTGAACTTCCATGTAATATATTAGAGAAACCAAATTCACTTCCAAGTCATGATAAAGTATAATAGGTATTTTACAAGAAATGCATCAAATAATAATTGCAAGTAAATTTTGTACATATTTATGTCCATATGTAAAGGAAAGCAAAAGATTGGAAAAAAGGAATATGAAATGATCTGGATCTAAGAAGGAAAAAATAAAGGAAAATAAATGAATAAGATAAATAAATCAGGAAGATGAGAGTGGGACCAGTAGCCTCTATTATGAATTTATGAATATTTAGACAAATTTGACTATGAAACTGGAGCAATGAAGTACATACGTTAACCATTTTATACAGTTGTATAACTTATATGCATCTATGCTTTTTTCTATAACATACTTTTGATGTCTGTTATTGCATAACATTTTCAATTAAATCCATTCTTTAATTATAAATATATCTGTATCTTTTATTTTGGGTGTTACAAAACGTGGCTTTTTGGCTTCAGTTTTCAGGTCTAGTATTAAATAAAAAAGCTGGAAATATGATGTGCACAATTGATTAAATTATTATATCAGTTTTGTTATGTAAGAATATATGTTATTTAAACAATATTCATCTTATTAAATGAATAAAAACCCTAGCATTTGCTGGGCTACCTAACATTTTTTTTCCATGAGAAATTACAAGGTGTTGCTATGAGCATGGATTTATTTGTCTGTGAACAAGAATTCAATTCAAATTTGTGCTTCTAATCTTTCAGTATTATTTGGAAAGATTTATGAACAAAAATTTTATTTTAATTTATTTTTTTATTATATTTTTTATTTTATTTGCATAACATATGTGTGGGTAATTCTTCAACATTAACCCTTACATAGCTTTCTGTTAGAAATTTTTCCCCCCAACTCCCCACCCTTCCCCTAGATGGCAGGATATCCACTGAATGTTAATTATGTTAAAGTATTGGCAAAGCAAATATATATATACATATTTCAAAACTTATCATTGTTGTGTAAGAAAAATCTTATCTACACAAAAGATATATGAGATAAAGGAAACACAATGTAAGGAAACATCAATCAAGGAGTATGAGAATGTAATGTTGTGGTCCACATTTCACATCCCTCTCCTGGGTGTATATGGCTTTCTTCAGTGAACAATTGGAGGTGGTTTGAAACATTTCATTGTTGAAGAGAGCCATGTCCATCAGAATTGATCGTCATATAGTACTGGTGTTGCCATGTATAATGATCTCCTGATTCTGCTCATTTCACTCAACATCAGTTCATGCAAGTCTGTCCAAGCCTCTCTGAAATCGTCTTGCTGGTCATTTCTTACAGAACAATAATATTCCATAATATTCATATACCATAATTTATTCAGCCATTCTCCAACTGAAGGGCATCTATTCAATTTCCAGTTTCTAGCCACTACAAAAAGGGCTGCCACAAACATCCTGGAACATGTGGGCCTTTTCCTTCCTTTATGATTTCTTTGGTATATAAGCCCAATAGAAATGCTGCTGGGTCAAAGGGTATGCACAGTTTGATAACTTTTTGAGCATAGCTCCAAATTGCTCTCCAGAACGGCTGTATGCGTTCACAGCTCCACCAACAATGCATCTGTGTCCCAGCCCTCCCACATCCCCTCCAACATTCATCATTAACTTTTCCTGTCATTTTAGTCAATCTGACCGGTATGTAGTGTTACCTCAGGGTTGACTTGATTTGCATTTCTCTGATCAATGGTGATTTGGAGCACCTTTTCATATGATTGTAAATAGTTTTAATTTCATCCTCTGAAAATTGTCTGTTCATATCCTTTGATCATCTATCAATTGGAGAATGGCTTGAATTTTTATAAATATGAGACAATTCTCTATATATTTTAGAGATGAGACCTTTATCAGAACCCTTCAATGTAAAGATGATTTCCCAATTTATTGCTTCCCTCCTAAT